>SNQN01000168.1:142392-153491 GCA_008642245.1 Bassia scoparia
AAAAATAGAAAATAATTAAAATAAATAAAAGAAAATATTTTTGCCCCCTTTGTTTGTCCTTTGCTCAATAGTTTCGAGTATGACCTCACGTATTTCCAACTTTTGTGAGTTCAAAGCATCTTTTCTGAGTCGAAACAATCGCGAGACGCGGTATGTTTCATCACGGATTACTCATATGGGGAGACACATTTAGGTGTCTACACTTATCCATTAACATTAGAGTAAATAAAATAGGTAAAAAAAAGTAAAACAATATTCTTAAATTGATTTGAAACAATTACTTGAAAATATCTCAAAACGAAAAGTGGAACAATTTTAAAAAACGGAGAAAACATTTAATATTCACTCAGCTCTTACACACATACTTCGTAATTCGTAATAAAGTTCCCATGACATAACTACAGACTGTATACTTGTATAAATTATGAGTAAGTATATGCCACTCACAAGGGGCGGGATAACAAGGTCACTACCATAAGGGTACGGCATCTATGATTTAGAGAGCACGTCTATGATTTATGAAACCCGACAAACACGTATATGGGAGGTTTTCACGATAAAGAAAAGAAATAGGAGGGAAATCCAAAAATTCTGATTTTTGTCAAATATTTCGTGGGACGTCTATACTTTATAAGTTATACGATGTAGCGCGTACATGGAGTTGGGAACACATTCGTGTGAAAGTGTGACCAGAAATATGCAGGTGTATGTTGTGCACTTGTATAGCAGTTAGCTACTTAATTAGCTTGCTTGTGTATATAAAATACGAATACTAAATACGAATGACTTGCTCTACATTTATTTGGTGCAATAATGTAATGTAAATAAATATGTAAGGCAATGTAATTTATATGTATGTATTGTAAAAATGCAATGAATATAATGTTTCAGAGATGCACTTCACCAGATGACCAACCACAACCTACACGAAACCATCAGGAATTGCGCACGAACACCTCACATAAATTATCACTTCTTATTATTTTTCATTTATTTTCTTGAACAATCAATTCTAACGTACTACACTCTCTTTATATCTTTCTTACTTTCTACTGTTTCATTTTCAATTGATTAGAATTTTGCATTAAATACAATTCACTTGACTAGTATATGTATGGTATAACCAATTTTATCTAATTAGGTACTTCGTACAACGAATCATGCACACTTATTTTCTTATTTTAATACGAGATACAAAGTAAATGAAAAAATTTGAGTGTAATTGTATCTACAGTTAGGTAAATCGATTGTACTAAATTTAAAATTCCGTATATATCTTTGATCAGGCATTGGTATGCTTAATTTCTGTTATCGAATCCTTAAAATAAATCAAGCAAAATCTTGAATCTTTACTTGGTTTTGTTGTAAGAAACGAGCTACTGCTAATAACACTCATATATGGACATGCTTCATATTTTGCCAATGTTTTTTTTTTGGTGTTAAGAGAGCCACGAGGGCGGGGTGAGAATCGATTTCAGAATCACTGAAATCGGGAGGAAAGCTTTAACCACTTGAGCTATCCCTCACTCTCTTTTGCCAATGATTATTAATTACAAATTACATCCTTTAATTTTCACGACCTAGACATTCAGTTAGATACAGTGAACACAATCAAATCAATATTTAGTTTGTTTTTTTGTCCTGAATTGAAAAATTGAATCATAAGAAGAGTAGTGTTTGTTTTTCTTTCGTTAAAAAATCAATATTGATTGAGGGTTTGTTCTTTATGAAGAAAAATCTTATCTACTTGCATTGTATGCTCAATTGAGGACACCGTTTATACTAACTTGTAACAACAAAATAAAGGCCACAATCTTATCATCGTGACATACTGCAATGTTTATCACTTGCATCTATCGTATTATACTATTATATATGCATTATGCATGACTAATTTCGTATTGTTTTCACGTACATACAATGAGCTTTATTAACTTGTTTCAGTTGACTTCTCTTATCTACTTGCAGTGTATTGCTCAATTGAGGACACCGTTTGTACCAATAATTGAAACCTAAACCAAGCTACGACGTTCCATAATTCATATGATTCGTGTATAGATTCACCATTCATGCAAATATATACTTAATATTAATATAGCCAATGCTTTCTCCGTTTTCTTAAAGTTACACTCGAGTTTTGAACATATGTAGACTGTAGAGGATACAAACACTTGTCATATTTGAAGATTTCTCTGTTTTTTTTTTTAAAAAAATAGTACTTTCGAGAACGACGGATGAATAGAAGCATGTGATGTATTAAATTGGCAGTATGTAATGTGTATCTGTATATCCAGTACGAGCAACAACGCTATCGGACTATGACTATCGCCACATTCGCCCCCAGAAGTATATGTGAACTTGTAACAAACACGTAGTGCTCGGGTCCCGGGTTTCCTACTATCAACATTCAACAATGCCTTTGCTTCATTCTTTGTCCATCCACTCGTGTGACATGTCACTTTTTTTTAGTGCAGGTTTAAAATAATGTCAACCGATATGGTAGTGATAAATCTCACATTAAAAAAAATCAAGAGTTGAGATCACCTTATAAGATTAAGGGGTACTATCATATGATTTTGAGGTGAAATCTCTTTAGTTTTATAATGTGGACTTGCACTCCTCGTAAAGGGCGCGATTCGAATCCGTTTGACAAATAAGGATCTTGCTAGCTGATGTCATGGGTTTTGGTTAAGACTTAAATATAATTAATGTTTAGATTTATTTAAACATTAATTACATTTACACCGATTAATGTATGAATTTGACACACATTCCAAGTTTAATACTCTCTCCGTTTTTTTTGTTGTTTCACTTTTTATTTTGGTATGTTTTCAATTAGTTGTTCTAAATCAATATAATTTTTTTTACACCTTACTTACTCTACATTAATGAATTACCTCATTTCTAAATTAACTTTAAGATACTTTATCCAATCTATTTCACACAAAATTATTTAACTCTGAAAAAAAAATATTCGTACATTTAACACTTTACGAATCTTACTCCAACTTTTTTAACCTAATTAATACCTAGATTTATCAACTCTTAATACCGTGTAAAATCGTAGCAGAACATATCTAAAAAAACCGAGAGGTATAACTTATCTATACGCTTCGGAATGCTCATATCCACAATATCCGTTTGAAATTTCTAGGAGTTTTTCTCAGACTTGGATGGATGAATTCTCATCTTCTATTTAGCTAAATGAAAATCTAACGTAAACTTTGAATTGTCTTGAAAATCTCAAGAGACAACATGATATGAGTGTGTCCTATTTGTTTGAGGGGTTGTTTGCACACAAGTCAAGCTGGTGATGTTTGGGAGCAGTATTAGGTGGGGACGTGGGGATGTACTATCTACAAGGAGTATGAGTTTGTTGAGATTACTGTGTTGTATACAAGTGGTTTGAGTGTGTAGTGTTGCGCGGTAGGTGTCAATGGGTTTGAATCTCGATCCTTTCCCTCGAACTCCTTGCTATTAGTAAAATATTAGTTTGTCGATTGAAACTTGTGGTTATAGCCACGTCGTTTTTATATCCAGTGGAGCTCTTCCATTAGGGACGACGTTATAATTAAAATTCACATGAACGGTATTGGATTGAGAAGACAATGTGCAATGCTGAAAAATGAGGGTCTTATTTCTTTCGAGCTTTAATTCCATTGATGTTGATCAGTTCAATTTAATGTCCTTAACTAATTTACTGCTGTCTTATTAAAAATATAATATTAGTTCAGTTCAAGATCCATAGAAACGTACGAACTTATTTAAAGCAACCTTGTACTTTTTTTTAAAAAAACAAGAAGAAGAAAAGAATTGAAAGCTAGGCATGGTGCTGCATTAGTGGCCTATATGGCTATATCTGTTGGGACTGTGGGGCTCAAAGAAGACAAGCTAGGAAGATTTTGTAATGTCAGTCAATCTTTTATGTTGGGTTGATATATTGGTGTTAGTTATCCCCAAATTGACATACTCCGCMAGTCCGCATGTTGTTGCGTGCTTCAATTCTTAACAAACTTTGGCTTTTTATTCCTATTCCTGAAGACTACTTCCTTGAGAGTTGGGGCAGTACAAGTACAGTAGTTTTCATCAAAATTCCACTGTCAAAATAACTCAATTTGCACGGATAATCATTGAGTGACCCTGAGGATTATCGACCCTTTAAATGGTCATTTTTCATTCATCAATTGTGCATTACATTTTTAATTTTACGGCATTTATCTCTCTATTTTATTCCTATCATATCTATATTTTATTCAATGTATCTATATAGTTGATGATATTTAAGTTGGTCGTCAAACATTTTCCCAATTTGCAATTTGCCATCGGATTTTATTAGTGGATTGTCAAAGTCGGACTTAACTAGTGAAATAAATAGTGCGGATTTGTTTGAAAGAATYTGAAAATCAGTTGTTCAATATTAACAAATGAAACCGCAATCGAATTGTACTTTAATTTTATGTTACTTTAGTTTCGTTCAGTTGACTTCAGCTATTATTTGTATGGTCTGTGAGATATGGAAACTACTTGAATAAATAATTTTGTAAGGATAATAATATATGAGGTGGTTAAGATCTTGATATCTTTCACTAGAAACATACACCTTTTTCATGTCAATTGCTAATTTACTATGATAATTATTGTGAGCTGAGTGTGACCTCTCATATCATATTATTGTGATGTAGTACATTATGTGAYTGCTTTGTGTACGTCAATGTTTCATCAAATCAAATTATTATGTAGGTAATGTTTGTGCATGAATGTTAATTAAAGGTGCAACAGTGAAATAACAATAAAGCATTTCCACTAATTAAAGTTGCTTATAAGTGTTATAACAAATTAACAATCATCAAATGACGACAAACAAAAAAAATATTAATAACAATCTTTCAAAAAAATAAAAATATTAATACATACACCGTTTCACAATAATCGCTACACTTATAAAATCACATGACTTTTAGACAAATTTTAAGGGAAAAAAGATATAAAGATAAAGATAAAGGCTCACCTGAGAGGAGAGAGATAGAGAGTATTTTGTCAAATAAATGTAACAAGTAATTTGAAAGTATCTAAAATAACAAGTGTAGCGATTAGCGAATAATTTAAAACGGAAAAAGTAAAACAAAAAACCACAAGTTGAATTGGGAGCGCATATATATTGCACATACAATATAACAGAAATTTAGGCGTATGTTGATGACTTATTGTTGTTATATAAATTAAATGGACTCATATTCGAAAGAGATTGGTCAAAAGTGCATATGCATTTCCAATTGATTCCGTGATTGGCTCATTGTTGAACTTTCATTCCACTTCCTTGTTAGTGAATATGTAACCTTGACKTTTCATTGACTTAGGTTGTGTAAGACTAACTTGGACCTCATGGTTGAAAATGAAATGGAATACCGTACCTATAATTAATCACATCTTTTGATTAATTTTTAATCAAGAAATAATCTTTATTTGATTAGTGGATCTCTAATCTTACTATTGGAGATGAGGAGGGGTGGAGACATATATAGCCACATAGGTAAGTACACTATATGGATATGTTCTAATCTATCTTATTTTCAACAAAAATTGACGGTGGGTCTGTTTACATTAATTGAACTAAACTAAACTAAACTAAATATTTTTTGAGAGAGAGAAATTGGGTTAAGAACTGAACTGAACCGAAAATAAGCTAATGTAAACATGCCCGAGGTATGGCTTAACGAGAGTCCAATTTGACTCTCGGATATCGCAAATTCTACTATGGTCCCGGGACCATGATCCTCATCATGGTCCCGGACAAATGTTCATTTTCGAAGCTAGAAATGTCCATCTCAACATATAAAATGTTCATTTTCAAATGTAAATGTTCATATCTGAAAATGAGCATTTCAAATGTAAATGTTCATATCTGAAAATGAGCATTTGTATTTTCGGAAATGAACATTTCTAGTTTCGAAAATGAACATTTTCTCTAAGAAATGGAGAGGATCCATACTCTCTTCCGCCCATATATTATTTTCCTGTTAAATTTAATCCAATAAGCTCATATGTGATGTTTCTTAATTTGGACTTAATTTTATGATAGTTCAATTTAGTTCGGTTCGATTCTATTCATCTTAATTTAGTTCAATTCAGTTTTTTAATTTTCTTTTCTCATAAACAATTCATTTCAATTCAATTCACGTCCAATGATATAAATGCGGGTCAGGGCTCACGGCTCTACCAATTGCGCACTGTCGGGTCCATTGAGGATTCATAATGGCTGATCCTCATGCCTCCACGATTCATGCGGCTACACATATCTCCAAAAAGTACTTGGTAGCATCATGTATTCCAAAATAAGAAAGGATTTTAAATGAATGATGAAGTACCCAAGAAAATCCAAAAGCAAAAGCGAAACTAATAAGACGCAAAGAAACTTAAAGTATTGGGGCAGTAGTGTAGTACTCCACTCCCGTAGTAGGTGTGTTTTTTAGGTTGCAATTTGCAATGTAGCACGTACATAATTTAGTCATGCATGCGGTTATACTTTTTCGTGCCATGAGTAAAGAAGTACTCGATCATGTAGGACGTGTTTGAATTGAGGATGTAATGTACGGGAGGGAAAAAACAAAATTACAATTTAAACGGAGGAAAATTAAGATTAACGAGTGATAATGAGAGTGTAAAATGAAAGGTAGAAGAGGATTATTACTCATTTGAGGAATTGAGGTGATGATTACCCAAACACTATGCCTCTACGTTATACATATACTTGACAAACTTGAGTATTAATTTCTCCATCCCTCAAATCATCGCTTTTTATTACTACGTACCACGATGTTCATTTAAATTTTATGTTCTTCATTGTTTTTTTTCTTTTTTTTTTACTTGTTACATTTACTAGAAACACTAGTTTAGGGCCCGTGCGATGCACGGTATCTACTAAATTTATTCATTTAAACTCTAAAAAGTGTAAAATAAATTTGTAATTTAATATTTGTCAAGAAAATTTGTATTGCATAAGATATAGTCTAGAACCCGTGCAAGGAGATGAGGTGTAATGTGCGAGATTTGGTACTTGAGAATTTATTTCACACGACTTAGTATATCTTTCTAAAATTTCATAGTATGAGGAAGTGAGCATTGACCTTTGAGAAATATGTGTAGGGGGGATACTTTTGTAAACTTCGCCTGGCCATGTACGATCACGAAATTGATCGATGTTATCTCTTTTGTGTGGTTGTTCGGGATTATGGTGTAAGAAGGATTTGGTACTATTGTCATTGCTAGTGACTTGAAACTGATCTGAAGTTCCCAATGTCAAAATCGCATTTCAAGTATATAAGTAAGCAGATGATTATATCATTTGTTTTAATAGATGTCAGATTCCTTAGCCGTAAATTGGATTTAACGATTGTGTTGTTATAAGAAATTTTAATTATGATAATATTCATAGAATTGTTATATGGTACGCCGGAATAATATATTAATTATGATATTATATTGGCTTTGTGTCGAAGGGTAGCTTTTTGCCTTAAAAGTAATGAGATGAGAATTTCAGTTTAGATGTGTTTTATTATATATTGATTTAATGTTGCAATTTTTGTATGAATGAATATATTGTTAATTTATAGTATTGATAGAGCGTAGAGTAGAGTTGTCTAGAATTAAGTAAGAGGAATATTTGTATGATACGGTATATTATTAGGTAATCAGATAAATATTAGAATCTGAGATAACGATTGATTGTTTATATATTATGTATCGTTATGTTATGGCAATATGGATATTGCGATTAAACTTTGTTAGTGACCACCGGGTCCTAGATATGATTGATGTTATGTGCACGGACTCTGATGCGATGGGACCGCGGTGGCTGTTTGATAATTAGGTCGGCAGATGACGCGCCGATTGCATGGCAATGCGCATGGGTCTGAAGTTCAGATTATACGAAGATGTGGGTGTTTTATGAAATTTTATTATGATAGATATTGTATTGTACGGTAGTACGGAATAATAATTCATTGTGATATAGATAAAATGTATTGACTTGTAATTTTTCTTTAAAAAAAGATTTCGTTTAATGTGTGCTTCCGTCTTAGTTAGATTTGATTGAGTATTGCTATTTTGGTAATAATTATAATTTATATATGTTAGCATTGTAGAAACATGTTCGTAGTATATCTCGAAGTAAAGACAAGTTATTTATTATTTATAATATATTGGATTAATTCATAGTTATATAATAATTTTAAAACTTAAAAAAAAGGTTAAAAAAGAAAAAAAAGGTGTTTCAAAAATTATAATATGTGTAGGGCGTATAAGTTTTTGTAGCTCCCGTCATTTGTTGACTGTAAATTGGCATGTGTATAAAGGAAGTTCAGGTAATCATTCCATTAGTGTGATGTTGTTGAGAAAATTTTCTAAATTATCCACATATAATTCAATAGTGATATCTGGTGATGAGTATACATCATCGGTGTTGTTAAGAAATTGGTAGATTCAGCATTCTTGTTAGTGTATAAAATTTGATTGTGTAAGCGATTTATCGAATTATTGTGTTTTGTAGTGAGGAAATTTATTGCAATGTAATAGATGTGGTTACGAGTTGCATTAGTACTGAAAGGTAATAATCATTATGGATGATAGTTGATGTACAGAGATAGATGGTTCGTTTTGTCTGAGCAATGTTGGTGCTTGATAATATAATTAGATTGTGTACTTCTCGTGTTTGGTATAAGAAGGAACGTGTCTGATGGAAGTTAAGTAAGAGATAGTTAATTTTTATTTTGCATTAGCGTAGGATGGAGTTGTAAGTTGAGATATTGTGATGGATAAAGTATGGATTTTACAAAAATAAATAAATAAGGAAGATAAGTGTGGGAGGGAAATGTTTTAAATCAGGGAGCGCCATGTGGGGCACTGGTCTGTAATGTTTGTTCCTTTGGGAGTAGAGGTAAGTTATGTTACTTGATTTTTTACGAAGGTGACGACATATTAGTATTCTGGTTATGTGGTGTTCGTTATGCACTTGAATCACGCTGTGTCGAATCGCGGCTACATTGTAATGCGTCGCACGCCATGTGCATGCTTCGCACATGATAGTTTCGGTGGCCGTTATGTCTTGGTCCTTTGCATGGGATGACGCACCGCGGTAGCTAAAGCATTCACATGGGTGTGATTTTAAAAAAGTTGTTGTGCTCTTTTTGCTCATGTCGTAGAGTAGCATTTAACATTAAATTTGGCCGAAGTAGAAATGTAATGTGGTATTTGTACTTTCCGCTTCAAAATATTAGCTACGTACGTTTTTTGCTTTAATGATATTTCTATATTACTAACCACGTATGGGTTTTATTTTGTGATAGAATTATTATTTCATCTCTCTTAGTGCCCTTATCTACGTAAAGGTCCTCTGTTATTGTTTGTCCTTCTCTTTATTGATTTCTCAAAAAATTTGATGGTAGTGAGAGTTGCCTTCACATTTAAATAGTGTTTCTCGTGTACGCAATCTAAAGGAGGATATATACTAATTACTCCGTAGTAGCTAGCGCACATCATGGCATACTTCATGCTTGTTACGAACTTACGATCATTTTGTATGTATATAATATATGAGTGTATGTCCTTTTATGACCATTTTGTGGTGCAACTTTTAGTAATTGTCAATCAATGAACAACAAACATTTACATAATAATAGAGAATAACATACCCCATATTACGTAAGGCATCCAACCAATCAAAAGTACATGACTAACATAATCTACTTAAAAGAGCGAGGTTTAAAATAGTGGATTCAATCYATCATATTTTTTATTTTTGTGATCAAAGTTCGAATTATCATATCTCCTCCCCGTTGTTAAAAAATAAATATCTTATTGACTATTTCACCATTTCATAAAGTTAGAGTGAGTGAAGATTTTTACGTCCATTCCTCATAATTATGTAATTATCTTGCACCATTAGTATACCATGGTACTAACAAAACTATAAAAGTCTTAAAACAAATATAAAATCATGTCACCTGCTTAGTGATTACTAAGATAATTATATACACTAAGATACTGAAGCATACGTCCATGATGCATCAGCCACAAAATCTTCTCAAGTATTTTATTAGACGGGGTCTTCTATAATTATGTTTCTATATACGAAGTACATCATTTTTTTTATTTTTTTTTTGTGTTAAGCATGAGAGCCACAACTCTACAAGGGAGGGAATGAGAATCGATTACAAAATTTTCTGAAATCGAGAGGTAAGCTTTAAATACTTGAGTTATCCCCCACTCTCCGATCCATATATCATGAGATTATTGGAAGCAAAAGTATTAGAAAAATTATGATATTAATAAATTATCTAGATAATAATCTCCGAGCAATTGCTTGCTTCTCAAAAAATATGAGTAATTGTGAAAATAACAAAATCGTTAATTAAAATTTTTGCGAACAAAATCGTTAATTAAAATAATAACAAAATCTAAGTTCTAACATTCTACTCATTTCCTAACAAAATAAACGCAACAATTGTATTTTTTTCACTATTCACAATTTTAACTTTAATCGTAATTTGTGACTAATACATAAGAAAATATAGTCCTTTGGGGTCTCATTGTGTTCTTCTCAACTTGTACTTTTTTTATAATCTACTATTTATATTTTTTACAAAAACATAAAAAGAGATATTAATCTTTAAAGTTTTGCATGTCTCCTTATGCGTGTAAAGTAAAAATGTAACAATTATTTTTTATGGAGGAAATAACTTCTTTTTTAAAATTCAAGTTTTATTTTATACATAAAAAATGTTGTAACTTAGGTAGTTTCAAAATATCACTCATATTTTTGACCCCTTAAAATACCCCTGAACTTTCTAAAATCTAAAAAAATGACTTTTTAAAAGGAAAATTCGATGGAGTTATAAAAAACTTTAGCTTATAAATTTTTTTTAGGCCTATGCACTTGCAAAAACCTTTAAAAAAAATCACTTTTGAGGAATAAAAACAGACGAACTGTTGAGGATACCACTTATGCTCACATTCCAGCTCAGCATAATGCCATGCAACCATGCACACTCAGCAAAGCCAGCTAGCTCCTCAGTTTGTTTCTCCTTAGAGAATTCTGTTACAGA
>SNQN01000168.1:153516-168568 GCA_008642245.1 Bassia scoparia
AGAAGTTTGTTACTTCTAACAAAACCATCATAAACAACCTAGATATATTTAGGTGATCATTAGATTTTATTCTTCTAGAATGATCAGATTCCTCTATGTAATCTAGGTTACTATATAAGCTCAAGCTTGGTTGTAATGTTAGGTAATTTCATTTTGTGTTAATCTCTTCTGAGAATGTAATTCAAAGCAAGTCTCTCTCTTCTTTCTCTCTCGTTCATAATTCTTCATTACAATTCATGCATTACATTTTCTCATTGAACACAAGATCAAACAGTTAGTGAGTGTGTGCTATTGTTCATCATCAGTGCATCAATCAATTGTCATAACAGGCTTCTGCTGCAAGCTCTCACAAATCCTCTGAATTTGACATGGTATCAGAGCAGATACACGATCATTCAAACATCTCCAGTAAGCTTAATCTGTGTTTTCATTCTCTTTCAATCTCAGTTTGTTTTTCGAGTGCCGATTGTTCTTCAATTTTTACAGACTCTTTTGTAACAATTTCTTTCTTTTGTGATTTGTGATCTTCTCTGATTCTGATTCACTTTTGATTGCTATTTTGTTCTTCCTTCTATTTTTTATTCTATTTCCCCTATTTCTACCTGAAATTCTTGATCATACAAACGACCTTCTCAACAAATGGTTTCAATCAAGATCGCAAGTACTTCTGACAATGCTACTACTGATTTTGGTAAAATTCTTTGTTGTATTACCTCTTATCACCATTCCTTTAATTTTTGCCATCCCGAACATGATGCAACTCATCTTGTTCTTGTCTCGAAGGCTCGCCACTTTCACTCCGGGGATACAGACTTTCGGCATGATTGGAACGGAAAGAGGTCTAAGGTATCAGTCTTGCTTTATCTGCAAGAACACACTTGGATATTGCAATATGATTCGGAAGTAGCTACCCTCCAAACCCTTGACACGCCCAACATTGGGACAGAGAGCGTTATACTCAGGTCTAAATTCGCACAGCTGGGAGAGAGTATTTGTCACTCTCTACATGTTGTTGACCACTGAGGCATTATCGAGACATGTTTTTCTTGCACTAACCATTCACGCGGTCTGCCACATATGTTGCCTCGATAGATAGTGCATCCCTGCCACGTTTCCACAATCTTACAGATTGCACAACTAAGGGATTGTATAGCCTAGTAGCGGAAGCGTTATGGGGACATAGGTGTAATGTGCGTCAAACAATCTGTCAACTACCTCTCTGTAAATAAATCAAAACAAATTGGGATGAAGCAACTGAAGACAACTTCAGCCAAAGGATTTAGCTATGGTATTTCCACTCTTCTTCACCCAAAGATGAAGATCTTCTATTGACTCTGGGAGGAAGGAAGAGAGGAACCTTCACTCTGGACAATCCCGTCTCAACTTATGTCCAATTTAGGCGCAAATCCACTTTAAGACGCTGATGACCTCGAATGTTGACGTGACATGATCTGACGTTACTTGTTTGTAAAGGGTACTCGGTCGTCAAACAATTGTCTAAAATTACAAAGATTGGAGAAGTAGAAAGGTCGCCTGATTTCTTTATCGCACTCCATGAAGCTGCAATCCATAGTTGACTATATGACATTGTTCAGAGGGACATCTCTAATGATATCTTGAATCGGGAGATACACATGAGTCCACCTTGTCAACCAATCCTGTTGTCACTGTCCGCTGTTGATTCATTGATTTGACCTTGTTTAGAAACGGAAAAATATATAACCAACGAAAAATTCTTCTCAGGCACCACTTCGGTAGTTGATGAAATCCACGTTTCTCTTCTGCTAACAAGAATGAAGAAGCTTCAATGCATCAGAAACAACAAGCCCAGCTCTTGTACTAATTTCCTCTCTCTTCAGTCCACTGTTCACCAAATACATAAGTCCTGCGACATCAATAATTGCAGAATCACTAATGCACCAGCGCGCTGCATCAACTCAAAGAAAGTCTTGATTTCCAATTAGGTCAAAGAGATATCTGTGCCACATCTCACAATATGGACTGATAGTCGCATTTCGGAGATCGTACGGATGGTATGCTCGATAGTGGGCTTTCCACTTTCTGGTTCCTATATTGTCTTGGTAATACCGTATACTAATATAGACTGTATAGCAGAGAGGCAACTGAATTCTAGAGTGAAACTTGAATCGGTTGAGCATGATGAATAAAGCCAAAACTCACCTGAGATACTATATAATCAAGCTTATCTCAACGAACTTGGGATTACCAACAAGCTTCTGATATTGGCTGTCCCATTTTGAAGTAAAAAAGAAAAAGCATGATCGACACTTAAATTTAGTGCTTTTGTCTGCATAGCTGGTAAGTTGTGTGCTAGTGTGTTCTACAAATTTGTTTATTTGTTGGATCATCTGAGAATAGCGATTCGTCGATGCGAGTCTACAAGCATGAGTTAAGCCGAATATTGGATCTCCAACCTAGATGAGAGTGGTGCAGTGTCGGCTCTTTTGCAAATTGTTTATTATGAATTGATTGAATCTGTAACATATGTGGCCTCAGTAATAATGGGTTAACCACCGATCGCGTGATTTGCAAACCTTATACCCACCCCCTTGATGGTTCACCAACAGCTGCGTATTATTTCCTAACAACTCAGAACTAAGCGTAGGACTGGATGAATCTTGGTCTCCTGAAATCATATACTTAACATAATAGGAGTATTTAGCATGAATCATTCTAAGACTTGAGGTTTTAATTCATCTTAACTTATCTTATACTTTCTGTTAAAACTGTTGTGCATGCGGGCACAGAGCACATGAGACAAATGTGTTGCTTGTGCTTCTTAATAATCCTACTCATCCCCAAGGACGTCTACTTGTTGTCAGTCGCGGACATGTCCCTGCAATAAGTAATTAGCCTCTGTGCAAGCATTTTAGGTATAACTCAAGCAGGACCTCTTCTACTTTAGACAGCTCATCAACCCTACAAGCATGTGTAGTGTACCTCTGACTTCCTCAAGGCCACACTCAAAGTTCCCTCCTGCTTCTGAAATGTCAAGAGTTCTTTGCAGGAATAAACCACAGTCCAGCTCACTGGCTGATCTAGGTATGCTGGTGGACGTTATAGCATTTTCCCAGTGTTTCAGGTAGCCATTGGAATTACCTAGTTACCAATAAATTCATATAGTTGGCTAATTCTGGTCATCTGCAATATAATGCTCAGCCAGCCACAGGCAGACTAGGGTTTCATTTCTATAGTTCAATTCAAAAGCCGTGCAAAGCGCGTCTTTTGAAACTTGTTCCACGCATAACTATACCTGATGGTTCAAAAGTGGTTATTAAGAGCAAAGGCACTGTGAATTTGTCTCCTGAAATCAAACTTAATAATGTTTTGCATGTTTCTGGTTTTCATTTCAACTTAATTTCTGTTAATAAGTTGTGCAGAGATATGAATTGTTCTGTGTTTTTCACTCATGATACTTGTTTCATCCAGGGCCTTTCTCATAAAAAGCCTGTGCAGCTTGGTAAACTCAAGCATGGCCTCTTCTATTTTCAGCCTCAACCTCATGCATGTGTAGTTACCTCTCAAGGCAACTCAGTTTCCTCTCCTTCTAATTCAAGTTCTGCAGGAATAAAACAAAGCCAAGCTATGGCATCTTAGGATGGGACATATGCCATTTCCAGTTTTATGCAATTTGTTTCCTAGTTTACCAATAAATCAATGTATGAATTCTGTCATCTGCAATATATGTCCAGCAGCAAGGCAGACTAGGGTTCATTTCCTATTAGTTCAATAAAGTCCAAAGCTCCTTTTGAACTTGTTCATGTAGATACCTGGGGCCCATATAGGACTCCTACTCATAATGGTTGTTAATTGTTCCTATGCATTGTGGATGATTACACTAGATCTACATGGATTTTCTTAATGAAATACAAAAGTGATGCTTACTCTGTCTTCAAATCTTTTATTGCTTATGTTCATAATCAATTTCAATCTCAAATCAAAGCTATTAGATCTGACAATGCCAACGAACTATGTGAGGGACAAATGAAGGAATTGCTTTTAGATAATGGGATTCTGCATTATACTTCTTGTCCAGATACCCCTCAGCAAAATGGGGTTGTTGAAAGAAAGCACAAACATCTTTTGAAAACTACTAGGGCACTGTTATTTCTATCAAATGTGCCTATGTCTTTTTGGGGAGATTGCATTCTCACAACTGCTTATTTGATTAATAGAATGCCATTACAACCTTTACATGGCCTTTCACCCTATGAAAAATTATTAAAAATTCAACCAAACCTCACTCATCTAAGAGCTTTTGGTTGTCTTTGTTATGTTTCAACCTCAACTACACACAGATCAAAGTTTCAACCTAGGGCTCATCCCTGTGTCTTTGTTGGTTACCCTAGTTTTCAAAAGGGATATAAGGTTTATGATCTTGTCACAAAAAGAATTCTCATTACAAGGGATATTCATTTTCATGAAAGGCATTTCCCATTCCACGTCAAAACTTCAGAATCTAGTCCCACATCTTCATTTCTGCCCTTTTTCTTACCAACAGAAACTTCCACCTCTCATTTTAGCTTTGATGATATTCCTACTAGCAGCACTATCCAAACACAATAAACTCACTCAACTTCAAATAATGACAATTTTATTTCCAATTCTCATTCTTCCCCATTATCATATTCTAGTCTTTCTCTTGATTCCAATGCTTCTATGGACTCTGCAACTTCTAACACCTCAAATGTTGTTGCATTGTTCCTGTAAGAAAATCATCCAGGATCTCCCATCCTCCCACTCATTTGAAAGATTATGTTTGCAACCTTGTCAGTCTTTCACCACAGACAATTCATTATGATTCACTCTCTGCTAACCAGAAATGTTTTATTGCAAAAGTAAGTTTGAATGCCGAACCAGGGACTTATACAGAGGCCTCTAAGGATCCTGCTTGGAATCAGGCTATGCAACAGGAATTGCAGGCTTTGGGATCTAATGATACATGGAAACTTGTGGATTTGCCAAAAGGAAGGAAAGCTATAGGATGCAAATGGGTTTATAGGGTGAAACTAAAGGCTGATGGTACAATAGAAAGATACAAGGCAAGGTTAGTGGCAAAAGGGTTCACTCAAAAGGCAGGGATTGACTATGCATAAACTTTCTCATGATCACTTGTGGTTAAAATGACAACCATAAGATGCCTCGTTACAGTAGCTTCAAGCAGAAAGTAGGATCTTTGGCAGTTAGATGTGAACAATGCATTTCTGCATGGTGATTTACATGAAGAGATCTACATGAGACCACCAGAGGGCCTTAAAAATGTGAACAACAAAGTTTGTCTCTTAAGGAAGTCAATCTATGGTTTAAAGCAGGCTAGCAGGCAATGGTTTGATAAACTTACTTCAGCTTTGATTTCTCAAGGGTTTGAACAATCAAGGAATGATTACAGCCTTTACTCACATTCAGATAATGGTTTGCATACATTTATTGCAGTGTATGTTGATGATATTATCATCACAGGTGATGATACAGCTTGTATTTTGAGGCTCAAACAACATTTGCACAAGGTTTTCAGTATAAAAGACTTGGGTAGATTGAGCTATTTCTTGGGCATAAAGGTGAGTTATCTGGATGAAGGGATTTCTCTATCCCAAAAGAAGTTCACAAAAGAGTTGTTGGATTCCTGCAAGTTGAGTTATTTTAAGCCTACAGTCACACCTTTACCACAGAATCTCAAGCTAAGTATAAATTCAGGGGAGGTTTATGATGATCCTAGCTACTACAGGACTATGGTTGGAAAACTGAATTTCTTAACACACATAAGACCAGATTTGGCTTTTATAGTCCAACATTTGAGTCAATTTATGCATGATCCCAGGATCCCACATGTTGAGGCTTTACATCACACTCTGAGATATATTGCTGGGACTCAAGGTCAAGGGATTCTGATGCAAGGTTCAGACAAGTTGACATTGCAAGCATTTAGTGATTCTGACTGGGCTTCTTGTCCATCAACCAGAAGATCTATCACTGGTTATGTTCTTTTGCTAGGAAAGTCCCCAATTAGCTGGAAGTCTAAGAAATAAGGGACTATTTCTAAATCTTCTAGTGAAGCATAATACAGAGCCCTAGCTTCAGCTGCAAGTGAGATAACCTGGGTTGTCAGGTTACTTGAAGAATTCAAAGTGCCTTTTGTGACACCTGTCATTTTGCATTGTGATAATCAGAGTTCATCAATTCACATTGCAAAGAACCCAATATTCCATGAAAGAACCAAGTATATAGAGCTTGATTGCCATTTCACAAGAGACAAGGTATTGGAGGGTTTGATTCAGCTGGTTTATGTGCCTACTCAGTCTCAGTTAGCAGATGTCCTAACAAAGATCTTGCCTTCTCACAAGCAGAATGACATGCTTAGCAAACTAGGCATGAATCCCATCCCTAGTTTGAGGGGGGGGGGGTGTTGAGGATACCACTTATGCTCACATTCCAACTCAGCATAATGCCATGCAACCATGCACACTCAGCAAAGCCAACTAGCTCCTCAGTTTGTTTCTCCTTAGAGAATTCTGTTACAGAAGTTTGTTACTTCTAACAAACCTCATAACAACCTAGATATTATTAGGTGATCATTAGATTTTATTCTTCTAGAATGATCTAGATTCCTCTATGTAATCTAGGTTARTATATAAGCTCAAGCTTGGTTGTAATGTTYAGGGTAATTTCATTTTTGTGTAATTCTCTTCTGAGAATGTAATATCAAAGCAAGRTCTCTCTCTTTKTCTCTCGTTCATAATTCTTCATTACAATTCATGCATTACATCTTTCTCATTGAATCACAAGATCAAACAGTTAGTGAGTGTGTGCTATTGTTCAATCATCAGTGCAATCAATCAATTGTCATAGCAGGCTTCTGCTGCAAGCTCTCACAAATCCTCTGAATTTGACACGYACTTATAACAAAAGTTAGCTTATAAATGCGTTTCAGGGGTACCTATAAAGTCAAAGTTTGTTGAAATGTATTTATAAGCTAACGTCTGTTATAGCTCCATCTAGTTTTCCTTCTAAAAAGTCACTTCTTTTGGGATTTTGCAAGTTTAGGGGTATTTTGGAAGGGGTTAAAAATGTGAGAGGTATTTGGAAAAAACGTAAAAGTTCATGGGAACCCATGACAATTTTCCTTTTTCCTAAAGATGGAAATGAAATTTATTCTTCGAAAAACAGGAATTTCATTTTATTTTATATTTATTTTAAACAAGGTTCTCATCCTTCTCTCTTTATTTTCATCATTGTTAAGGATAAAATCAGATAATATATTGTTAATAAAGAAAATATATGTATAGGATATATTTTCCCGTATTGAAATGATTTAGTAAATATATTTTAATATTTATGTTAGGTTTAGGGTATGTTTGGATTGAGCTTTTGAAATAACTTTTAGAGTTTTGACCAAATCAAAACTCTATTTAATCTAAATAGTCGTGTTTGGTAAAGTAGCGTTTTATAGCGTTTGAAGTAGAGTTTTACAAAAACTACTAATGTTAACTTTATGGAGTAATTTTTCTCAAACGCTACAATTTACTCTTTTAATTATCATATTTTTTATAATACAATACTCCAACCGCTACTTATTTTCCAAACACTAACAATTATAATTAACTTCAACCGCTACTAGTCGTCAGCTACAACTATCCGTTACAACTGATATCTATCATTACCGCTAACAACTACCTATACCGCTAGTTTTACCAAACATACCCTTAGTAAATCATATCATTATTTCCCATTATTCCTTCTCGATCTTTTTTTACTCCAATTTCTGGTTTCTTCCCAAGTTTTTGATTTTTAATCTATCTTCTCATACTTTATCCACTTTCTTTTACATTTCCCCTTTAATTTTAAGTTTTAACACACTTTATATTCAATTTTTTTTTTTTACTTTTTAACCCAACTCACATTATAAAACTTCATAAGCACATAATTCATATTTTCCCCCTAAATAACACTAAAAACACAAAAAAATAGGAGGGAGTACGTACTAACATAAAGTAAAACATACGAAGTACTCCGTATATCACACTACAAGTTGCAAATGACCATTCGTCCGTTTTAGGGTGTGAATAGTAGCAAGCACTTTTTATAAAAATGGCTTGCAATTAAATTAAATACTAATAAAGCAAGAATAAACAAAGTTAGCAGTACTTGATTTAGGTATGAAACAGTCGAATCATCTTTCATTTTGGGAATCAATTATATTTGGATAAAGTGATTGTTAATTAAATTAAGTGGTAGTTACTTTCTTCCTTTAAATAGAGTTTATCTTCGTCACCTGATCTTAACTAAAGTATACACCTGAAACGAACCTAAATAATTTAGACTCTTCTGAGTAAAAAATAATTAATCCCTTATTTTTATTATGTCAAAATTTCATATGAGTGACATTTGTATAGCTTGTTAATTTTTTTTAACGCCCCCACAAATTATGCGTCAACTGTATAATCACATTGGAATGCTAAATACGGGCCTAACTTTTATATTTTAATTAAAAACATTGTTGATTTAGAAATAAATCAGTTCAATTTGTAGTCGTACAATGACAAATTAGAGGCATTATTAAGAATTTGTTTAATAAAACATAATTATTTTGATCGATTAATTAATTACTTAATCACAAGATTGTTTTAATTAATTAATTAATTAATTAATTGTTCTTAATAAGTCTTAACCTTAGTAGTGTTGTCTTTTTTGGAGTACAATAATTAAATAAAAGGAACAAGAAGTATATATAATAATGTAGAGGATGTCGGTCCAGTGAAAAAACAAGGGATATTTAGAGGGTAGATTCAACGGTAGTTCGTGTATGTAGATCATGTGCATTGTATTTGTGTTTGTCACGCAGCACATGTATCTTAGTATGTTACGTTCTTAAGCCCTCAATTATTTTCATACACCAATTGAACGAACTATGGTATGTTTTCATATATATATGTGAGAGTACATACTTTATAATTTTATCTTCAAATCATTATACAAAAAAGTGGACTATTCAATGAATGGATATATATATTTTTAAATTAAAAGTAATTTTGTGTTGTTTTCTCTTTAGTTCACACCAAACCAATAATTACCGGGGTTTCTGTAAAATTTAGATGTGTACATATATGTTGATGACAAAGTACAATTACTGATCCACGATGTTTGATTTAATGCAATGTTCTCATTTATAAATAAAACAAATCGATTCACAGGAAGTACTAAACAATGTTATAAACAAAGGTACCATACCCTGCTTATTTATTTGTTTAACTAGGATGGTTTTGTCTTGAACGTATTATGTTGTACATGTCAACTAGTTTAATCTGTAAAAATCTAGATATAATAGTACTAATCGTAGTTTAGATCGAGGTGAATTATCTCATTTACACCAAACCACATGCCACTCGTTGTTATGGCGTAGTCTGGCTCTACTCTTTTTACCAATCAATCAAACTCATCATTAGGCGAGGTAAGTAACATGAGCCAAAATTGTCTTTTTCACTCTTCCACGCATTTCTGATCAATGATCGAGAATCTCATTTTCTTGCAAATCTTTTTGTTTAGTTTGGCTCTCTATATTCCAAAAATATACTAACAAAAATATACTACTAACTTATTAAGAATCCTGCATTATAAGTTAATAACAGTAAAAGAGAGTACGGAGTAAAAACATACGGATTGCYAGTAAATTATTAAGCAACCTTAGTAAATGCACCCTCATGGCCCTGTATCTGGACTAATGATTAATGAAAGAGCATATTTCTAAAATTTGATCGTGCAATAATTGAGAGCGAATGGGTGTTTTCAACCATTACGTTAAAACAAAACCATGCAATTATTTATTTTTAAAGAAAATCYTCCTACGTAAGTACGTAATTAAAACTAATATCAATTAGAGTTTTCTCGAATGATTAAGAGTCTCAAACTTCTTAARCAAAATTTCAWGATTAGTTTCCGGAATGGAAAAAGCTAAATGTAACCCTAATGGTTGATTATAAAAAGTTAAAAGTGGAAATAATATGCAATAGTTGATCATTTATTACATCGATTAATGTATTATTTTGTTTTGAATTTACAACTTATTTTTATTTTAAGTAACATATTTATATGTAGCCCTAAAGACTGTATTTAGCATAACCAAAAAAAAAAATAACAGATGGTATTGTATACATCAGATGCACAATAAATTTATTGTGCATCAAGCATATAGTTACCCTTATATCAATATAGTGACATTTTATATCTATATAGTGACCCATTCACTTTACATCAATATAGTGATAAATAATAAGGGTCACTATATTGATAAAAAAAAAGTTACTATATTAARCAAAAGGGTCACTATAATCTGATGCACAGATAATTTATTGTGCATCCGATTTACCTAATARTTTGTCAAAAACTAACTTAGAGGAATGCTAGTATGCTACCAATCAAGGTACGTATTCGTGCAAACTTTTATAGGAGATTATTTAGTCTACTTACTAAAGAAAGTGAAAACTAATCACAGTAAAAACCAAAAAATAATATTAATTAAATACTAAATCTGCCACATAATGCTATCATGTTAAGTGTTTCTTCTTCGAATGTAAACAAAGAATTGAAGTTTACAAAATATTACTATAGCAATGATGAGAAGTAGGTAAACAACGAACGTTACTAACGGTAAAAACTTACTCGTAATTATGAAAATCCTAGATAGAGGAGACAGACAATTGCGTAGAAGTATGCAAATGCAATCAAATTAAATGAAATAATAATAATTCCCATAGTCGTATTGTTGATGAGTTAGCTCGTGGAAGCTTGATATTGGTGCCTTGTACACCTATTTTGGAACATCAATCCTCGTCTCGCTGATGTTGCCCTGCCCTCGAGTTTTAAAGCCACTTCGTTACAACAATTATTGCAATTGCTCTACTACTTTTACCTAATTTTTGCTCCTTTAATTAATTATTACAAGCCCTTTCTATTATTAGACCGTTGATTGTGCTCCGTCTCTAACAAATTACACTAGATAAATCTCTGTTTCTTTTGGATTTATTTTCTATTCGACTCAATTTTACATCGTTTTTCGTATTTCACTAAACTCAATTCGATCTGTACAATTTGATCTAAAAGAGAATTGAACTGCCTATCAATTAGTTTAACAACAAAAAGATCTTAGTGTATTTTATGTTCAAGTCAAATATATGTGCTACTAACAAATTCAGATAAATTTGATAAGGTGTAATAAGTTTAAATAGGCTTAGCCACTACGCTTATGTTTCGGGCGTTAAAGGATTTAGGGTATAAAAAGGGTCAAGTCCGAGTCAATGTCCTTAGCTCGTCGGGTAGTTGGTACACACTAATGTCCAAAAAACCATCTCAAGACTTACAAAAGAAAAGACGGAGACTGCCCGGGGGTTGTACCCAGGAACGTCCCTTTGACGTTCAAGTCAGACCTCGGTTTAGAGAGGGAAAATCTAGAGAGAGAAGTAGTAGAATATCACAGAGAATGTCCAAAAAAAGTCAGACCTCTGTTTAGAGAGGGAAAGTCATTGTACTGATTCTGAGGGTATTTATAGATTTTGGTAGTGGCAAAATCCGTAATAAATAAACTCATGTAGACAGTACAATGGGCCCCGTTTGGACTTTTGTACTATCAATAGGACTTTTCTTTTTAGATCAAACCTCATCCAACGAAGGGCATTTACGTATTTCCACATTGGTTGGACTCGTCGAGAGTATTTCGATAATTTCAGGTGTATAATTGGATATAAAACACATTGGGCTGGAACAGCTTATATATTGTAAATTTTGTACATCATCATTAAGCAACCTTAGCTCACATCGCATCAAAAGATTGATGTAACCTAAGTAGTGTACTATCTAACTTGGTGTGAACAGTTAAAAACGCATTAAAAAACTCCATTAAAAAAGCATGTGGGTTAAAGACCCACAATATAGACATTGTCACACTAATATGAGATAAAGGAGGTTAAAAAGGGGTAATGTTGGTTTGAAAGAAGTACAAAACTATAATAAGCTAAGGTCGAACCATGTATAGCTTCACATGGAAAGCAAATAATTGATGTAGGGGGAACTCATATTCAACTTGGTTTTTCCATTTTGGAACTTTTTATTACCGCATTGTAATGATCCAAGTTATTCTAAGCCAACAACCAACAATTCAAGAAGTCAAAATGTGGGGATCTTAATAAAAGTGAGTGAATAAACACTGTTCGAGTGTATTTTTGAGTAGACTATATATGTCTATGTTCTCTTCAACTTATTTTTAGTTTTTATTAAATAAGATAACTTCATATGATTACTAATAAATTTATATAAGCATTAATAAGTTTTCATAAATTTATATAAGTTCAAATAAGTATGAATAAATTCAGATAAATTAGATCAAACATGTACAAATAAATTGAAAAGAATATACCAATATCGCAACATGAAACACTATTCTAACCTTTTAGATATTGGAGATTTTCTTTTTTCGGATCCTTGTTTTCTGGTTGTCCTATTACTATGTAGAATGTCAACAAATTATTTAATTAAATTATTTTGATGATTTAAATTTGTTTTAGTGTATGTATGTAGGGTCAATAGCCACGATGCATTTTTGAATGTAGTATATATATGTTACAATTTCATTTGGTCAAATTATAAAGTTAAAGAGATATTGTCATTTGTTGCCATAGATATGGTGAGACTTTAAATATCTTGTTTGAAATTTAAAGATATATATTTAAAATCAATATCAATAATTAAGAAAAAAGTTCTATCAACTTAATAATATTGCCACTTTTTACTCTTTTTGATGACATATTCACATATTAAACACTGTGTTGCTTTGGTTTGGTACGTTCGTGGGTCTATAAAGTGAGCCAATGATTATTAATTATGTTTGTTATGGAGGAGGAGCATGTAGGTAAATTTAAACTTACTTCATAAGATTATTTTGTGTTCATTAACGCTCTGAATCATAAATTTAAAATAATGATGATGGTCGAATGTTAAAAAAATATTTACACTTTATCACGCCCTCCCTTAAAGTATATTTATTTTACGCCAGTTTGTAACTAATATTATATTAATGGATTGTCTGAACTCTGAAGTCTGAACTAAAAGATCAAGTTGATGGTTGATAACCAAAACTAATATTATACTCAATCCTTTTCTATGTAATTGCAATCTATAAATGAGTTAAATAGTAGAAATTGTATGGATTACATTGGTAGATTATATTTTCACTCAAAAAAGTGAATTCCGCAACATTAGGTTCTCGACTCAATGGAAGATGATCAGTAGTATGTATAGAGCTCCCATTACTATTTAAGAAGATTATGATATCAATTACTACTATACTGGCTCTTGCTGCTATCTAAAATCCACACAAAAAAAATAAAAAAAATTAATTAGGTTCTTAACTAAATTTGTAATTTTCGACTTTTGTTTTGTTTATTTGTAAAGTATATCTAATTGATTGATAGATTCTATTACAGTTTTTCATTTGGACTTACTGAGTCTAATTTTTTTGTTTTGTTACTCGTGTATATTGAATATACAAATTTTGGAGAGGGTTATCTCATCAATGTSGTCTTGTTTATAATTTGCACTTCTTCTATTTTTCAAAAGATATAACAAAMGAGTGTTTTATGTGCAACATAACAAATATTCAGTTATTGCACTATTTGAATTTAATACCGGGYAGTATCAATAATAACAAATATACTCGTGTCACGTAAGCTCATATCATATTAAAACTTAGCTTATACATACCCATGTGTTGTCTACTCACAGTATACAAGTTACAAGAGATATGGTTGTATTATTCATAAGCCAATATAGCACAAACTTCAATCACATCTCAGAAGCAATCAAGTCAGTATACAATAATGAAAGAAGTGAACAGTGAACACAACTAATATGACTTGGTTTTTTTTTAACAATTAATATCATAACATGTCTTAAATTAGGTCGTAAAACCAACTAATGTGACAAGTAAGGCTTACAAATGGCAAGTATTTTAAGTCATATCAAAGTTACGTGCAAAAATGTAAGCATTCCTTTATTTGTGTTTCATTATTATTCCCTCTTAAATGATTAATACAGAAAATATAGACTTACATGCTTCAAATCAACCAAATCTGAAATCTCGGCTACAAAGCAACTTGTTGTACATACGCAAGTGCAACTCTTGAGTAGTACAACAAGCTGTTTTTGCTTGGAGAGAGGCAGAGAGCCACTGAGCGAGGTCCAATGCTCAATTCATGTAATCAGGGGCGGACGCAGGATTTAAAAAATAGGTATGCACCATACAACGTAACAAAATTTTCGGTTCGTCGGGTCGGGTCGGTTACAAATAAATAAAGTAATAACGAAAATTATAATGTCATACATATGTCAAATTGTCAATCATTAAATACAATAAAATCAGAATATATTGTCATACAATAAATTGTCAACAACAACATTTATTAAATCAGAATATATTTTCATTAAAAAAAAAAGCAAGATATATTTTATATTTAATCAAAATATTAAAAAAAAATCAGAATATATAACACAAACAACTAAACAAGATATCAAATTATCAATTAATTGAATCACCAATTCAACAAACATCTAAGATCTAACCAACAAACCAACAATTCACAAATAACAAATTCAATATACAAATATACAATTCCAAAATATATAAAAATCAGAATTTGTGAATTAAATTGCAAGTTTGCAACAACAAGTCAACATTCAACAATTGTGAATTAAATCAGCAACAAATTACAAACCCTAACCTGACGCGGACAGCCGGACACGGGGCGGTGACGCCGACGAATAGGACGACTGGACGACTGGAGTCACTGGACGAGCACGGACCACCTGACGCTTGATTTTTTAAAAAATAATGGTAGGGCACGTGACCTACCGTCCCCTACTGTGCCTCCGCCACTGCATGTAATCATGTAGAGTCTATAATGAGAATTTATGATCAAAATGTTAGAAGTTTATAAGAAATACAATTGACCTAAATTATATGCAACACGTGTTTTTGAGTTGGAAATCA
>SNQN01000168.1:173923-189530 GCA_008642245.1 Bassia scoparia
TCTATAATGAGAATTTATGATCAAAATGTTAGAAGTTTATAAGAAATACAATTGACCTAAATTATATGCAACACGTGTTTTTGAGTTGGAAATCAATGATTTAAATTATTGAACCGAACCTTAAACAAAAATTGACCTGCAAAAATAAAGAACCTGCAAATTTACGTTATGAGTTAACTTACATCAAAATCGATAAAATATTTTACAAATCAAATAAATAATTACCAAAATGATTATTTGCTACGAAGGACTTGGGTGCCCTTAGTTACTTCTTGGGCATTGCTATTCCTAGGCAATTGGATGAGTTGTTTTTCTCTCAACAAAACTATGCCAAGGATATCATCCAACGGGCTGACATGTCAAATTGTATACACTCCACCACTCCAGTTGACTCCAAAGGTAAACTGAGCGCTCGCGATGGTACACTTAGTGACGATCCCACCTTGTACCGTCGGTTATGTGGAGCCTTGTAGTACTTGACGTTTACTCGTCCGGACATCTCTTATGCTGTTCAACAGGCCTGTTTATTTATACATGCTCCTATGGTTGCTCACATGAATACCTTAAAACGTATTAATTATTCGCTACCTTCAAGGTACCTTTGGATCTGGGTTGCATTTATATAAGTCCTCAGTGTCTTCTCTTATCTCTTATACGGATGCTGATTGGGGCGGGTGTCTTGACAGTCGTCGTTCTACTTCGGGATATTGTGTCTTTCTTAATTGGGGATAATTTGATTTCCTGGTCTTCTAAACGACAACCCACTATGTCTAAGTCTAGTGCTGAAGCAGAGTATCGCGAAGTTGCAAATGTTGTCTTTGAGTCTTGTTGGATTCGGAATCTCTTGCTCGAATTGCGGTGTCCAATTTTAAAGGCCACCTTGATCTATTGTGACAATGTCAGTCCCATCTACTTGTCTAGTAATCCGGTGCAACATCAACGTACTAAACATATCGAGATGGATATACATTTTGTCCGTGAAAAGGTTCAACGGGGTGAAGTTCGTGTTTTCATGTCCCTTCTCGGTATCAGATTGCTGACATTTTCACTAAGAGTCTCCCTAAACTCTTGTTTGACGATTTCCGAGTCAGTCTCAACGTTTGGGAACCTCCCGTTTCAACTGCGGGGATGTGATAGAATATCTCATATATTCTAAATATGTAAATAATTATTTTATTTTATTTGTAAAATATTCTAGCTTCCTAGTTTAACCTAGATTAGATTGTATATAAACTCTTATTGAGTAATGAGAAACATATAGTAAATCATTCTCTCAAAAACTAGTCCACACATTATTTAATTAAAATTTGATTGGATTAGATTTAACTAAAATCAATATGGAACTATTATCCATTTACTTCAATTCTAATATGATTTGATTTTATACCAAAAAAAAAATGTTTATCTTATTTATTTTAATGTGAAATTATGGATAAGAGGGACGTATACAAAAAAATATGGGGGATATTTAGTAGTGAGAAATAATGAAAAATGATAAATTGTTGATTAATAAGAAAAATATGACAACTAATTTAACTTTTTGAATAAAATGTGTGAAAACTAAAAATACTTGCGAATTCAAACTAATAATCCAAGGATAGGAGGTGTTCATACTTCATAGCAACATACATGGGTAATACAAAATACGAGTACTTATTCAGTAATAAAATAATAAAACGAAAAACTACTCCCTCGGTCCCACGAAACCAAGAGAGTACCCCGGTGCCCCTAAGTCCTAATGGCAAACCCAAAACTAAACTTTACACTTAGTCGCCAACTCGCCATTAATGTTGCAGCTTAAGCTAGATCTCCAATCGAGCTGTACACGTACACCCCATTTTATTTAATTGAAAAACCCCTGAGTTTCAATTCAAATTTGAAACGGTGTGGAAGAATGAGCTGTGAAATTGAATGCAGATTACAACGACAACAACAACATCATCAACAACAACAAAATGTCGATCTAAAAACGCTGGACTGAATGATTAATAATAAGGGGAAATCCGCGCAGTCAGGAATCGTTTCAATCAAAATTCAAATTACTTCTGCGAACTTTCAAAACCCAATTATATATTATTTCTTATTAATAATAAAATGGAGCATTCAGGTCTCGAATTAATGTCCGAATCAGTGATCAAGCACCATCCTCGAAATCACCTAATTAAATTCTGGTGAGGCTGGCACTGCAAATTTTACAGAAAATTTCAAAAATACGACAGCAAATATTAGGCAAATCGAATTTTATAATAATAATAATAATWAAATAAATAAYACCCGGGAGATCCGGTGACGGCTGAAAGGGAAATGCGGTGCCGTGGAAGTAACAGAACTGGCGTTTGCCGGTCATTACGGAGGTATGCTCCCTTTTGACTTGTTTGACGTCCCGCTTTCCTTCTGTCTTTCCCGTCCCCTGCACGAGCGTCCCTCAAACCTTGCTATTTTATCAATTTCATTCCTATTATTGCTGGGGGTCAAATTTTGAAACATGATTCACAATCATAAATTGGCATTCACATGTTTGTTTCGGTTTAATTTTAATTACTGTACTTCAATCAACTCGTTTATTTCAATTTATCTTACTTTTAACTTACTCTTCGTCAATGCTTTAAGCTCCCTTCAATTGATTTCATTTTCGTTATTTCAATCCATTACGGTTCAATTGACTTTAATTTAGTTCAATTCAAAAGAACAAGGCATGACTATTTTCTTTTTCYTCGTAAAATAATTTAATTCCATGAGCTTATCATGGTTTCATGTGTTTGAAGGATTTTTAGTGAAGGTAGAGGTTACGCTATACTAAATTCTATTATTAACATTGTTACTCCGCATTATTTTTTTCTTGAGTATAAACAATAAGCACGAGAGCAGCGATGAAAATCGATCCCAATATTTTATGGGATTGGAAGGAGAGTTTTTTGCAACTTTTTTTCAATCCAAATCGATTCTACTCAGATTATGGAAATAAAAAAGTATTGGGAACTACCTATGTGATAATCTTCACGTGTATTCTTCTATGTAGAGCACACACTTTAGCTAATGGGTCGCGTCGGGTTCTTTTTTTAAGTTACTGATTAACAAATTGGCACCGCACCAAATCATCGGCTCAATTCTAACTCTAAATCCATTCATATTTTTTTGTAGGCCAAAATAGTGATGAATTTGATGATCAAGTGTAAGGAATAAAAAAAAAGTACTTCTAAATTAGATTTTTTTAAAAATAATTTTTTTTTATAGGTAGTTGTAATTTTATTGCAACCACTTCATTCGTTTCGATTTACTCGCTATATTTTTTATTTAAAAAAATTTTAAATTACTTTCTACATTTTTTTGGGGTTAAAACTCTCTCCATCTTTCTCCTCTCACGTGAATCCCTTTTTCCTTTTCTCTATCTCTATTTTCTTTAAAAAAATTGTCTAATAATCCGTAATTTTACAAGTGTAACGAGTAATGTGAAACGAACAAGGTAAAAAGTAACATAACAAATGGAGTACTTGGTATTAAAATGTGATAGTAGGTCTATTTTTTAGCGGAGGAAAAAGGAAATTATTATTAGAATACAAATGAAYAGGATMAGGGACAACAAGGGGGCTAAAGAAACAAAAGAAGAAAAATAAACTTTATAATGGTGATGGCCGTTGATTGCGGTTAAGAATAAAGCGCCCGTCTGACATTGTGGCTCCCCTTCTTTTTGACCGCGTCTACTTCTACGCCTACTCTCTCTTGTCAGTATTGCATTTACCAACTTTACCACGTTATTTTTCCAAATTAATTTCATTACCACGTAAATAAATACGTATTAATTATACATAAATACATAACCCTTTATTAATTTTCCGAACTCATTAAAATTATTTTTTTCATGTTTTGTTTTACTCTGTTTTTTTTTTTTTTWAAAAAAAAGAAAAGAAATGGAACTGTCGGTGGTTACTTACTCTGTACTTGGGTACTGTATAAATTAGTTGGGCAATTACGAATTAATTTTAGAAAAAATAAAATAAAAAAGAATGATATGGTAGAAGTATATATTGTCGGAGTGTCGGGTATTCGAATCCGTATATCAGGTCAAATTTTGTTGATACTCGATCAGAAATAAAAAAGATCAGGTGGGACTTCACACCATTTCTGTATTTTTCCGCCTTCACATTWCAATTCTGAYCACAGTTTGTGTAATWGTTCATCAAATTAAATCAAAYTGGGCTATATTATTATTTAAATCAAAATTATTATCAGGGTTATGTCTTATGTTATGTCTTTGTCGTGTTAATTATAAAAATATGGGAGCATATGATAATTTTACTGTGAGTCTGTGACCATGTTATGTATGCCTCCCCTAGTCCCCTGGCCTATAATGTAAGCTAATTATCGAATAATTGTTTTTTTTTTTTTTTGCGATCATCTACCCTTTGGAATTTCGAGTTTGGGGTTACTGTTTCATTGGTGTATTTGTTAAATTAAGCAATTTATGGAGTAGAGTTCTTTTTTAATTTGTCACGATGGAAAATTGTGTGATAAAATCAGAGGGGTCTCTGTAGCATATGCTCCTTGAGCGACCGCACATGGCCCCTTCTTGTGGGGCCCCACCTATTTGAATTTTTTTTTTTCATATTTTAGTTGTTATTTACAATGAGTAAAACACTTTTTTGTTCGATTTAATTAATTGATACTTCCTTCGTTCCTAAATGTTGTATACATTTAGAATCTTGACACTATTCACAACATTGGAGAATCTTCTAAATTTTTTTCTTATAATATAAGTCAAAATATAGTCATGTTGGATCTTGTTTGATTCGTCTCGATGAGTACTACAAGAATATATAATTTTTATAATTTTTGGTAATGTATAGTTGAAGATGTGATCGAAACAAAACGTGCATTGGCATACATGTTAAACTGAAATAGGTATAACATTATTTATGAACGGAGGGAGTACTTATTTTGAAAACTCTGTATTTATAATATTTTATCTTTAAGATCTCATCCATATATTTTCTCATTTTATTTAGAATTTAGAACTCAATTAATTCCACTTCAAAACACAAATCTTCAAATACTAAAAAAGTTTAGCTAATGTTCATAATTTTTATCCATGTACTTTTCTTAAGTAAACCACAATCATTCTTAGATATTTTATTTAGTTTTAATTTATCGTTCTCCGTTGAAGTGTTTAAAAAATTAAAATCGTTAACGGTTCGATCAAGGGTGAAGTGTTTAATAAATAAAAATCATTTGTAACAGTTCGATCGGTGAAATGATGTGTTTTCACTGTTTAATATCTGTCTCTTATACACATCTAGATGTGTATAAGAGACAGCGACTGCACAGGGCCCCTTCTTGTGGGGCCTCACCTATTTGAATTTTTTTTCATATTTTAGTTGTTATTTACAATGAGTAAAACACTTTTTTGTTCGATTTAATTAATTGATACTTCCTCCGTTCCTAAATGTTGTATACATTTAGAATCTTGACACTATTCACAACATTGGAGAATCTTCTAAATTTTTTTCTTATAATATAAGTCAAAATATAGTCATGTTGGATCTTGTTTGATTCGTCTCGATGAGTACTACAAGAATATATAATTTTTATAATTTTTGGTAATGTATAGTTGAAGATYTGATCGAAACAAAACGTGCATTGGCATACATGTTAAACTGAAATAGGTATAACATTATTTAMGAACGGAGGGAGTACTTATTTTGAAAACTCTGTATTTATAATRTTTTATCTTTAAGATCTCATCCATATATTTTCTCATTTTATTTAGAATTTAGAACTCAATTAATTCACTTCAAAACACAAATCTTCAAATACTAAAAAAGTTTAGCTAATATTCATAATTTTTATCCATGTACTTTTCTTAAGTAAACCARAATCATTCTTAGATATTTTATTTAGCTTTAATTTATCGTTCTCCGTTGAAGTGTTTAAAAAATTAAAACCATTGCAACTGTTCGATCAAGGATGAATTGTTTAATAAATAAAAATCATTTATAACGGTTTGATCAGTGAAATGATGTGTCTTCACTATTTAGGACTCTATTTTAAATTTTCGCTCAGGGCCCCAAAAATGTCCGAGACGACACTGGATAAAATACCTATCAAGTAATTCGAGAGTTGAATTCTGAGAATCCAAAGTGGAGGTAAGAATTAAGGATCCGTTAATAGTAATTGTGAATAAAACTAATTTAACTTAAAACAAACTAATTTAAACAAGGCCCGAGAATCCCTTAATTTATTACGGGCCTTGATTAATTCAATTTATTTTAAGTTGAACTAAACAGTGCTGTTAGGTTATAGTCGGTCCTTACCCTTCAATTTATTGCGGGCTTGGTTTTTAATTTTAGTTGTTGTTTTGTTGTCTAATAATTTACAAGCCCTAAGTTTTAATTTTGTTTTTCTTTTGTTATCTAGTATAATAATAGGATCCTTTGGGTTTTGGGGTTACTTTTAATCGCACTTCCATGGTATTTAGACCTTTCTCTTTTGCTCTTCTTGTTTGGCGGAGCCCCGGGCTGCGACTTGGCTTGTTATTCGATGGCTTGCAGGTGTCGGTTGGTTTACAAGTCTTTTTTTTTTGGTGCTAAGATTAAAACAAGAATCGGTTGGTTCACAAGTTGTTCCAGTGGCTGGTATAAACATATTCTTCTTGTTTGACCACCTGACCTTGTAGTATAAATATATCAGCTATTATTTGAGGAAAGTGACATATATTAAGGTCCTGTTATTTTGGGCTAAAGTAGACTGAATTAAATTGAAGTTTACTGAAGTTGATTGAAGTCAAATGAAGTGAACTAAAATAGCTGAAATAAAAATCAAGTGAAGTAATTGAATTGAACTGAACTAAATTAAAATTGACTGAACTTAATTGAAGTAACATAAAATTAAGAAAAAAAAAACTGAGCCTAAGTGGTTGTTTGCAATTTTTGTTAATTTTTTGTACATGTTTCAATCCAAAATAGTGGAACATCAAGATTCAAGAGTGATTAAGAGAAGTTAGTTTTGACTTTTCCAAAAATGTGGAACATCAAGATTCAAGAGTGATTAAGAGAAGTTAGTTTTGACTTTGGATAATTAAACTGAGTTGACCATACTTGGGCAAAGTGAAATGTAAATTGGTTTCAGAAGTCCAAGGAAGTATYGAAACACAGGGCATTTCCATTGACAAGGCAGAATGGTAATAAATTCTCCATGAAACAGGGTAAAACTAAACTAAAATMCCTCCAATTCATTTCATTTCATTTCCAAAACACTCGACTTTATCACCGATTTTAGTCACTGTAAAACACAGTCCAGTAAATTTATTTATTGCATTCCATATTTTCATCCCTTCTGAGTAAAATCCACACCGACCCTTCCCAGTAAAGACGAGGGAACCATTCCCACATGACTCTGCCTCTTTCCTCAACCGTTTTCTCCCCCTTTTTTTNCCTCCAATTCATTTCATTTCATTTCCAAAACACTCGACTTTATCACCGATTTTAGTCACTGTAAAACACAGTCCAGTAAATTTATTTATTGCATTCCATATTTTCATCCCTTCTGAGTAAAATCCACACCGACCCTTCCCAGTAAAGACGAGGGAACCATTCCCACATGACTCTGCCTCTTTCCTCAACCGTTTTCTCCCCCTTTTTTTTCTTTCCCCTTTTTTTAAAAATGGAAAATTTGTTCCCACTTAAAAAAAAAACCCCAAAAAACCCAATTTCAGTAAATAAAAAAAAATAAAATAAAAATAGGCATTTAATAATGTAGGCTGTTTTAGTGCACAATTGGCAGCTTCCTTTGCCCTCATAATTCTTATATAGACCCCTTCATCTCCTCCTTGCTTCCCTCACTCACTCACTCTCTCTCTCTTCTCTACTTGTCATTTTCACTCTCCATTTCCCCTTTTTTTCATAGGTGGGTTTATCAATTTTTAGTGATAAACCACCCCACAACACTTGCAATTGTAACATACATCACACAACACCATACCCTTTTTTTTTTAACAATCAAAATCACAACTCAAAACAAGAAAAAATTCTAGTTTATAATGAACATTGGGAGTAAAGTAATGGGGAAAGCAGTAACAATGTCAATGTTACCCCTGTTGATAATGTCGCTGTGGTGTGTACAAACCGCAATTGCTGGGCATAACTACGGCGAGGCCCTGAACAAGGGCATCCTGTTCTACGACTGTCTCTTATACACATCTAGATGTGTATAAGAGACAGCCCTGAACCCTACGTCCTTTACGGCGAGGTTATTTCTATTTACTCTTTCTTCTTTTGTAATTATAATTATATCTTTTGTGTTATGGTTTTTTTAAGCAATAATTATGTGTTAACATGCTTTGTGGTACTTCATTACTTTTTAATCAAACTTACTAATAATGCAAGGCCATTATGGTCCATGCTTTATATATTTACCTTGCCCCAYTAATCGGTACGAATGTCASCRAGCTTGGTTGGTAAAATRCTTTTACATTTTGACTAATTTACAACMAAATTCGAACATGTAACGTATTGTACACAAACCATTAGTCTTTACCATTGGATCAAGAATTCATCGGTTTTGTTGGGATTATTATAGTTGACGATTACTTTAACTTTGTTTGGTAGTGTGTGAGATTTGTACTCAAGAATTTGATTAAATGACCTGTAAAACATGGTGCTCTGTTTAAACTTTAATTGAGAGGAACCAAACAAAATGCCTAATTTAAGCATTCTGTCTCTTGTGCTAGAATTGATTTTGTTTGACTTAATGCGTTTAACCTACTCTTAATTTTGTAATAGTACAAAAAAAAAGTGTTTAAAATACAGTACTATGCAGCTTATTTTGATTTGGGTAATTGGAGTATGRTTATTTAATAGATTATCATTRTGAATATTTCGAGCTGCCAAAATTTTGTGTAGTTTGAGTGTTGAAACATCACAAGTATCCTCTCTGTCATTCTTTGCTTAGTTTAATTTAATGTTAGCTTAACTAAAATTAGGTAAGACCCATTTTAGAAGAAAGAAGCATTTGAATTCCTTAATTTGAAAAGAATATACTGCTTTGGAAATGGTTTTGCTGCTGATTAATTCTCCATTAATGTATTTTATATTGGGTTTTGTGAAGTTTGTTTAAGTGGGATATTAACGGTTGATTAATGTGTTGGTTTTAAATTTTGATCAAATGTAGGTTGGAGATGGGGACACGGACCATTACTGTTGGCAAAGGCCCGAAGACATGACTACTGACCGGTCCGCTTATAAGATTGACCCAAGCAGACCCGGGTCGGATCTTGCCGGAGAAACCGCTGCCGCCATGGCCTCTTCCTCCATTGTTTTCCGCCGGTCTAACCCTGCTTATGCCCGCGAGCTCCTCACCCATGCTCGTCAGGTCTACACTCTCTCCTTACCTGGTCTRATCTATAAAATTACCCAATTGATTAAGTAAATGGCAACAACAGGGGGTTTAACCTTGTTTTTACGGTCCGAAATAAACTTGAATGAAACTAAAAGTACCATACAGTACATTTTAGACCAAAGAAACGGAGCCTTAAAGGTTAATACATTTTAATTGAATTTTCATATCTCAAGGGTTTGACATTTGGACACGAAAAAGTATACGTCGAGAGAATTTTTTTCGATAGAGGCTTAATATTGATAAAATTAGATTAGTCGGACGCTAAATGAGTTTAAAAACGGAGGTAGATAGCGGGTGAGAGAGAAAAGTGAGTGAAGAGTGATTGTGTATCACTTTCAAAAGTGGTATGCATGAAGAGCCAAAGAGGAAGTTAGAAGAGTCGGTTACTGTCGAATGCACTTTTCTGTTTTTTTTTTTTGGTGTGTCAGCCGTAGCGTAGGGGTCTTGCTTAGCGTGGGCTACGTCTGCTGTATAATATGACCCCCCTTCATTTAATTTCCTAACCGCTTACCCGAAAGTTTTTAATATATTGCGCAACCCATTTAATTTAAAGTTAAAACAAATGATAAAAGAAGATGTGTATAAGAGACAGCTGCTGTATAATATGACCCCCCTTCATTTAATTTCCTAACCGCTTACCCGAAAGTTTTTAATATATTGCGCAACCCATTTAATTTAAAGTTAAAACAAATGATAAAYGATAAAAGTGTCAAAACCACTCCATWGTTTACAAGTCATACCACCACATGTATAGTGTGAATAGTCAAGTGTGTAATTTTGGATAAATTGCAAAAGAAATAAACAACTCATGTCACGCTTGATTTTTATGGTGTGTGTCRAARGAGAGARGATACACATACACTTYATAAACAACTCATATCATGCTTGATTTTTATGGTGTGTTCAARGAGAGATGATACAACATACGCAGTGTATGTGGGAGTGTATTGTCCAATCATATAAAAYTAAATTACAATTATGAAAATTGAAAATTATATTTTCAAGTAGTGCAATAAGAATCCATTTATATTAACCATTTAAAAGGGTGATATACTTTGTGTATGTAGGAATGTAGGAGAACACGTACATCAAGTGTATGGGTAGCCTTTTTCGTGTTTAACTATTTSGTTGAGTGCTTCGATTTTAGTGAAACCTGCATTTTTCTAATTATGTTTCAATTCTCAATGGTGCCAACTTACTTTTGGACTTTGACTATACTACCCATGCATTAACCCCATTACTACCAAATGTACTAATCTACTCATAATTATTTGAATTACTATGTAATTAAAAACAAGTATGTTTGCTTTTGTTTTCAATTTTGGTCTGTCATTCTCTTAATGCACCAATTCTAAATCAGCTGAAATCAACTTTGACTTCAAAATTAAGTCTTCTACATTAAGAAATATGGATGAATTCTGCATTCACATGTTGCTCTTGCAACGAATCCATCAAAGTTTTAATCCRAGAGTGAYGAATATTTCAAATGGTTAAAATTTTTATTTCTCGTCGGAATTGCACTCTTCTCRGTCTATGTAGCTKMCYAAACTCTAAAAATAAAAGATAGYCTAAWTTAAAAATGACTATTTTGTATAACCATACTCACTAARACACCTTAATGATTTTTGAGATAAAAGTGATAATACTCACTAAAATACCTTGATGATTTTTGAGATAAAAGTAATACTCCATAWATATTGGTCATACAAAATTCAATTAGTAGGGATGGGWAGCCATATATCATTTATGTARACCAATGACTACAATATTCAGTATTTTGTACATGGGACCAATTAATTAATTAATWAATWAAMAAATTATGGWCTGAAAAATAAAAGTATTGTTTAACATGTTAGGTTAAAAAAGGGTAACGAAATAAAAKCAAGATGCAAAATTGAGCTGAAGAAATTTCGGCGGATTAATGGGATTGCTCTCCTTCAATCACGCTCAGTGTTTTTGGGCCCTAKGATTTCTAGGTCAGCGGGGCCCACATAAATCTGTACCGTAGATCCTACGGTGGGCCAAAAAGTGCCAAACTAAATCCCAACCGTATACCATACGATCCGCTAAAAGCGGGAAATCTTGAAGCGGGGTCACGTGACATAAACTGTCGGTAGCATCTCAAGTCATCATCCTAAACATGGATTACCATTATTACCCCTTTTGAGTGTTCGTAATAACTTTGTGTGCCACTGTTGACTTTTTGTTGACCTGCGAGTGAATTTTGTTTGTGCAGCTGTTTGAGTTCGCAGACAGGTTCAGAGGCAAGTATGACAGCAGTATTACTGTGGCCCAGAAATACTACAGATCAGTCAGTGGTTATGCGGTATGAATCTTCTTCGCTCTTTTGCTCATTTATTGGTTTGTCATTCTAAATTTCTAACCATGTTTATTATTTTTCAACCATATTGCTGACTCTTGTAATTTACACCTGAAAGCTATTCAATGCACGTGTAATATTGTCATGTAAAAGTAAAACATCATTGCTCCTCGATTCTATTATACACTCGGGTGTACCTAGACTACCTGCATCGCGTGTTAATGAATTTATAACATATGTTATTGCAATAGGCTTAAGATTTAACTTAAACAATATAGGGATTAACTAATTTTGATTATTTACTGAGTGTAGGAGCTTCTGTGGGCTGCTGCATGGCTTTACAAAGAACCAATGACCAATATTACTTGTACCTTGCCAAAAATGCTGAAAGCTTTGGGTGTACTGGCTGGCAATGACTGAATTCGGATGGGATGTAAAGTATGCCGTGTCCAAGTCCTCGTTTCCCAGGTAACTTTCTGTACATCCAAGTAATTTGCTGAGTTTCCCATAGGCCAACTGAATTTGTTGTATTTCGTTTCAGTTGTTAAATAAATGACTTAAATTCTTGTGCTGCAGTTCTTAATGCAAGGAAGGGGGTGCATACAGACCGGTTATTCCAGAGATACCAGCAGAAGCAGAGTACTTTTGTTGCTAACCTTAGGAAAGGGCACCAAAAATGTTCATAAAACACCTGGTGGGCTAATTTTCCGTCAAAGATGGAACAATCTGCAGTTTGTCACTGGTGCATCCTTCCTTCTACTGTTTACTCAGATTACCTTACCTCTGCTCGCTCGAGCATGCAATGTGCTGCTGGCCGCGTTGCCCATCAGAGCTGTTCTCATTTGCAAGTCTCAGGTATGATACATTTTCTTGTGCTCAACCATCTATTTTTAATTCTAGTCTCCAATAAATCCCCAACTTTAAACATCTCAGTTTTGCTGGTCAGAGATTTCATAAGTTTGAATTTATACAAGTAACTTGATAAAATCCAACAAGCACAACGATTAAAAATTCTCATGCGAAAAAAGCTCATATACTGAAACAATAGATACTGATTTGTGTAATCTGAAGATATGTGCTAATCTGTTTCATATTCATTTGATTAAAATCTTCAGATTGATACATTCTTGAGACAACCCTAGAGCAACAAGTACATGTGGGATATGGAGAACAACTACCACACAACATGTTCACCACCGAGCTTCATCAATCGTTTCCTATCAAGGTCCAACCCCCGCTTGTTACTTGCAGGAGGATATGCAACTTGGTATGGCATGAAATCAAGTGATCCCAATGTCCTCACTGGTGCTACAGTTGGTGGCCCTGACGCTTATGACAACTTTGCCGATGAAAGAGACAATTACGAACAAACTGAACCAGCTACCTACAACAATGCTCCTCTTATTGGTGTTTTGGCTCGTTTGACTGGTCACAGTGGTTACAACCAGCTACTTCCAGGTATATTGAATTTGCAAACTTGAACTCTCATGTAATCAGATCAAATGGTTTTTTGAGTAGTATCTAACCYTTGTTTGTACATCTTGCAGTTGAAGTTCCTGCACCAAAGCCCAGGCGTACTCCTGCACCWAGATCCTATCGTACTCCAGCACCAAGATCCTATCATACTCCAGCACCAAAACCAGTTCATGCTCCAGGTACTAATTTTCCTTCCTCATAGAGTTGTACCAGTGTTTGATCTGTGATTCAGCTGGCCAGACCCTTTAAAAATCAAAATCGGTTCTTGTTTTCCCGAATTTTGTTGTTGAATTGTTTTCTTTTTATTCTATGGCAGCTTCATCTGCTCATYTTMCCATAACTCAGAAGCTTACAAGTTCCTGGGTTCACCAAGGAAGGACATACTACAGATACTCGACAACAGTGACTAACAAGTCTAACAGGACTCTGAGGGACATGAGGCTGATTATTAGCAAGCTTTATGGCCCTATCTGGGGTGTTTCGAAGTTTGGAAATACTTACCACTTCCCWGCTTGGATCAACGCCTTACCAGCTGGAAAGAGCCTTCAGTTTGTTTACATCCATGCTTCCACACCTGCTTCTATCTCAGTCTCGAGTTACAGACTCTCGTAAGGAAATGCTACTGTAAGTTCAGGAAGAAAAGGAGCTCAGGTTTATTTTTCATGAACTTTGGGCTATGGAAGTACCAATTGTGCAGCTTATACTAGAGTCCAGTCAAGACTTATCCCTTTTTTTTTTTTGAGTCGTAGTTTCTACATATTTCACTGGACGATGATAGTTCTGTAGAAGAACGAAAGGTTTAGGGTAAATAAGAGTGCAAGGCTGAAGGAAGAAAGGTGTGAAGAGACAAAGTCTAATATGAGAGCTCATCCTCTTTCTCCTCGACTTCACTGCTTATATATATATATATAATATAGAATTTGCAAGAAAAGAAGAAAGAGTGAGAGTGAACGAGTGATGAAGAGAAGTAATGGTTGTAAATTTGCTTCTCTAGTGAAACTTGTTAGAAGTCTGTTTTTATTAGTTTCTTTCATGTAGTTCCGAGAGGAGGGTGTTTCTCTTTTTCTTCATTTTTGTGTCTCATGTTGTAAACTCTGCAACATTTGTTTACCTTTTCGGTATGAATGGATATAGATTTTAACTTGTGTATTGACAATGTTTCATCATTTTCTGTTTCGCACACTTGTTTATAAGCTACAAGCCTACAACTAGTTTTTTGCCCTGTGCATAATACACAGGTTTTTTTTACGAAGAGTGTCAATTTTATCTACAAATTTTACTGAAGTGGATAACTATCACCAAATTTAAGAACAAAAAGGCTAAGTGAACACATAKAATTTGAAGTTTTGTACTGTATGTCAAAAAAAAAATAAGAATATGACCTTTTTCTTCGAAATGGCAGAAAATTCTACAATTAGTTTGCACAACCATGTAACAATGCTGTAAAAAATTTGGACCCAAAACTAYCAAATTTGAAGGGGTTTTAAAGGCCGCAAACGACGAAAGCAACAAAACACAGAAACGCGCTTGGGAGACACAACACTCGTCATTTGAGGCTAAAACATAACGAGGAACCATCTTTCAACAGATGTCTTCGTTAGAGAGAGGTTCAATTATGTGATTTCATTTAAATTACATTCTTATTACTTATTAGTGGAGTCTTCACTTGAAAGTTGATAGCATTCTTATTCATAACTTCAATCTTTGTGTGTATATTCGTGTGCTTGTGCTTGGCACTTTGTGTTCTGTTCAATATCTTATACAAGTACATAGCAGGAGCCAGGAGGAATACGGCGCGAAATTACAAAAACTGAACAACGGACAAACATAAAAGTTTGGAGCAACGACGAYGAGCAAAAACCTGTTAAATAGTCTCAATATGTAAAACAGAAATTGTTGAAACTTTTATTTATAGATAAGGATATGGAGTAATAGATACAGTATTACTCTTTTATCTTTCAGAAAGCAACAAACTGCTGATTGATAAAGCAAATTGAAACACGATGTAACGAGGAAATTTAGAAAGATAACAAGGTAAGCATTACAGTATATTCTCTTATTCTTATGCTTATGCTTCATTCCTTCTACTGGATAACATCCAAGTCTTATGCGGTAAACAAGTTTGCTGGCTAGAACAAAGAGTGCGAAAATCATAGGCCTGAGCCATCATACCAGTTAAGTTTGAGATCAGTTTTGAGTGGAGTCGAAGGATGAGCTACTGCTGCCTATAACACRGTCGAATTGCTGGAGTTCAACCACTATGACACTGATGTTGTCTTTACTGCCACGAGCCAGGGCTAACTCCACCAACATGGCAGCACAAGCGGATGCACAGTTTCCAATCACGCCGTCTGTCACCCCCATCTTGTCTATTACTTCGCCCGAGCAGCGTTTCCTTACAATGTCACAGGCCATGTCGTT
>SNQN01000169.1:0-20132 GCA_008642245.1 Bassia scoparia
ATCAAATAAAAAACATCACGAGGGTTATTTAAAAACTTAATACTTAATGGGGGTTATTTCTAATTTTTCCTAATTTTGAAAAAAACCAAAAAAAATAGGAATATACAGATATAAAACCACCTTTCCCACCACCCAAACCCCACATCCAATAGCTCTGCTCACTTACCATACCACCTTCGCAACCAATCAAACACTACCTAGTGTAGACACCTAAAAGTGTCTCCCCAAAAGAGTAATCAGTGATGAAACATACCGCGTCTCGCGATTGTTTCGACTTAGAAAAGATGCTTTGAACTCCCAAAAGTTGAAATACGTAAGGTCATACTCGGAACTATTGACAAAGGACAAATAAAGGGGGTAAAAATATTTTCTTAATTAATTTTCTATTTTTAGGATTTTTAAAATAATTTATATGGTGATCTCCATAATTTCCACTTTCATCACACTCTTCACATTTTTCTGAGCTCACCGAGTATTTTTAGATATATTTTCTGATTTTTCTATATTTTTCTATGATTTTTATAAGTTTTATACGCGGGAAATACAAAAAAAATACAAAATACATAAAAAATACCCCCGAAAACGTTAGAACCTTCTGAGAACACTCTAGAAATCCTTGCTTGAGAGCAAGAGGTGTAGGTGCGTCGAATCAAGGCAAATCACGAAATAAAATCGGAGGAAATCAAATATTTCGTTTTTGGAAAAATATATACGCAGAAAGGCTTGCGTATATACGCAAGGCCTGCGTATATACGCAGCTTCTGCGTATATAACGCAGAGCCTGCGAATATACGCAGCCCCCTGCGTATATACGCAGGGCTTTTCCCTCCTCGTGCCTCTCGGGCCTATAAATACTGCCTGCCTTGCTCATTTGGACACACACGTCTATTCTATTTCCTGTCTCTAACTTGCGTATTCATTCTCTCACGCTCTCATATACTCTTCACACACTCTAAATACATTCGTTCTTAAGTTCTAAGCATCGATTCTGTTTCGATTCAACAAGCAATAACAAGGTTAATTTCTGAGATTACTCGCCACTAAACACACTTGTTTTCTCATTTCCTCAATCTAATTAATAACTATTACGAGTTTCAATCTAATTAACAAAATGTAGAAACTTCACTATTAATTATTCCATGTAATATGTAGGAGTGGTTAACGTTTTTATTGTTTTCTTTCTTTTATTTTCATTATATTATCACTGTCAATACTAACGATTTTTTATCCTGTATAGCGATTCAAGCGGCAAGGTTCATTTCGCTCGTTTTTATACGAACTAACATTTGTTTTGTTGTCCTTGTATAGCGATTCAAGGCGGAAGGTTCATTTCGCTCGTTTTTATTACGAACCAACATTGTTTATTTGCAGATTCAGGGTAAGATGGTTGTATATATATGTTTTGAATTTCATATACTTCGCATTGTTCATGGTTGTACATCATTTGTATATATATTTGCTAAACAGACGAAATTAATCGATATCCATTAAATGTCAGAGTAATCATGACAACCTGTCTTTTTAGGCACCGTTTGAATTGATTACGCATAAAGTGTCACAATTTCTAGGTTTGGGGGGGGTGGTAGGTCTCTTGCTGCATAATAGAACACACTTTCGTAGTGATCCTTTTAGGATTAAGTTAGCTTTTAAGGTGCATAAAAATGTAAGTTATGTGCATTACAATTAACCGTGATGAATGGATTGCAATGAGACGAGTAAGGGCCGCTACAATGCAGCCAATTGGTTACAGACTGAATTCGTACCATGTCCCCGAACCCACGAAACGGTTACTGGATCAGAACGTGGGGTCCATTAATTGGCACCGAACGTTTTCGGGGTCCGTGAAAACCTTTATAGGCCACGGTGGCGGACCCCTTACTCGACAACACTACCAACGCACTCGCGGCGGGTTCCGTGGCTCAAGCCCATGCAAAGCACCTCAAGTAGTACTAAGTTCCGCGCTGCCCGCAGTACGCCTACGGAGGCGCGGCCCACGCCTATAATTTGCGACTTCACGGATAATCTACCGTTAGGTGAAGTGGATCAGACTTGAAACTCTCGTAATTCCATCATTCACGCTTATTGTATTTTGCATTTTGCATTTGTGACGCTTTCGAAAGGTCGCCTTAAGTCCTTGCGTCTCAATATGGGCAATGTTCTATGCTCGAGGACCACCTTAAGGGGGGATACTACCTTGGTTCATGTGGTAATGGATCGCATCAGACTAAGGCAAGTCCAAAAATAAGAGTATCACCGCCACGCCGTGTTGCACGTTGTTAACGGATGCGTGCATAAAGGGTTACTCGGCCGATACATCCCAATTGTTGGTGGTGAAATGACCAACTCGCCCTTAGGCGTGGATACACACTCTCTGGACTTAACTACGACGAACCATAGTTGACTTGTCATCATGTGTCTTGTTAATATGTTGCGATGTATGGGTCCTAGCCATTGTTATCTAGACCTTAACACAACACTTTTCATATAGTCCATGGTATCTTTAGTTCACATCATGCATTTCATAGCCCATGTTGACTTTAGTTGACCTCTACCTTAGGTCTGTGACCATAGCTCACTAGAACTTTGTCCTCCAAACTTTCGACTTAGATCCACATAGACTTTGACCTGAGGTCCTGACCCTTGACCATTAAGTAGGCATAGACTGACTTAAGGATTGACCCTTGACTACTAGCGGTAGGCACAGACTATAACCTTAGACGTGACTTTAGTACTCACGATTAGGATGAGCTTACCTTCAGCCAAACATAGGCTCGACCTCTAAGGCCATGACCCTTAACCACTAGACATGTGCATACATTTTCACTATTTGGTGCCCTTTCAAAAAAAAAACAAAAAAATAACAAAAAAAACAGCGAAAAATTAAAAAGAAAAACAAAAAAAACAACAAAAAATTCAAAAAAAAAATTAAAAAAAAAAAGCAAAAATTCAAAACGAAAGAGGCACCTTGCCATTCATGCATTTCATTATAGGAAGATGACAATGGAATTAGGACATGCATTGCATCTGCATCCATATTTCAATAAATTGACCAAGGGAGTTCAACAAGAGGTTATTTCTTCTTGAAACAGGGGTGAAGTCGCTCTCCATAGGCCCTTGCTTCGACCCCGAAAGTTAGCCCTAAAGCCTAACCTAACCTTCTTCCAACCTTCACTACCCATTGTCTTAACACACAAAATTGCCTCCCAACAAGAAAAGCTCCAAAAGCTTGCCGAGTCAAGGTCAAGCACTTGAAAGCTAAGATCAAGTGGTTGACCTCGACTCTTCCTGGACAAGCTGTTGAAAAAGGCGATCCAAAAAGCCATCACCCCCACCTTTTAACCAAGGACCGAACCTCCTCTTTAACCCAACCTTGCCAACCAAACGCCAAAGGATTTCCTCAAGCAGAAGACATAACCCATAGTTCAAGCCGACTGATGACCCTCGATTCCATATTAAAGGATTAGGACCACATGCTCTTAAAGGGATATGACTCTGCCTTATTCTCAATGGTCCTTTCCCCTTCCTTTGAACCGATAATGTCAAAAGTGGTTCTTTTCACTTCCTGAAAAGAAATAGCTACTTGGGAAGAACATCATTCCACGGCATTCATGGCAAGATACAAGAGGTAACATTCAGACCCATAACATCCACTTCCGAGAGCTGTGAAATCATTAACCAGGAGAGAAGAACGAGGTTCACACCTATCGACTAGATGAGAGGTAGTGCTGCCACACCTAGTTCCCGCTCCTACTGAAGAAGAGAATGTGTCAAAACCTTTCATTTCTGGCACTGCCAAGCCAGAATACAAAGATCATACTCTCAAGTTATCGAGGCACTTACTACACATTTGCAAAGAGGTCACACATACGGAGTGGACAATAGAGGCAATGACCTTCTTCATCACTGATCACAGTTGGAGTCTTAGCTTAGAGGATGAGTCGGAGAGTCCCTTTCCCTTAGACTACGTATCATTTCTTTTTCCATTCTCGGGTCTATGTCATTAGGTTTAGATCAAATTCTGCAATTTAGCCTCTATGAATAAAAAATTCTTTTGTAAATAAAAGTTTCTTTTCTCATGTTTCTTAGCCTCCATATAGTTTGTGCTTCTAACTTAATGGAACAAATTATAATTCCGACCCTACAATCAATGGACTTGCACTAAGAAGGCCTCTTCATACTCCACAACCTCTTCCTCCATTCCTTCATTCACATCAAAGAATCAAAATCTCCTTGCAACCCTTTGAGTCCATAAACACTATCATCAGCTATCTTCTTTCATCGCCCACATCTGCCTATAACCCTTCTGATAAAACGGTGGCTGTAGAAAGACATTGAAAAAAAAAGAAGAATAAAATGGGCAAAAGCAAAAAAAGCAAAAAAAATCAAGTTCAATGCCAGTCATCAACAAATCAAATCAATGTAATCCAATGCAAACTCCAAAGTTGCAACAGCCCAATTCAAACAAAAAGCAAAGAGTCAAAAAGGCCCCTGCACCGTGGGATCATCGAGCCTTTTCAACCCTCAAACCCACAAGCTCTCACATTACAACCACAAAAGCCTCTCACACGAGCTTGTCCAAATCATCAACACAAACTACGACGGTCCTGATTCCAAAAGGATACTGTAGATAGACCCTTTTCGAGTCGAACCCAAAACTCAATAAATTCGAGCGTCACTCTCTCATATAGTTTGATTCCCTTAAAGTCAGGAAGCACATGCTCTAGTGTAGCACCGACATAGACTCCGAGCGCTTGAACCATTACATCATCTACAACACATCAATTCCCCATTTACTTTACGCTTAGTCACAAATTTAGCCTTGCTTTTCTGAAACCCTTAACCTATTCTTTCATACACCTTAAGCTCTCCTCAACTCTTCCTTAGGCTATCTCCTGAGCAGTCATCAGGCTCATCTACTCAAGTAGCATCTACATTGCAGCATATTCCTCCATGTTCTCTCTCCGTCATGCAGGCATTCAGCTCAAGTTACCGATTTGGCAAATCAAAAACCCACATCCCAATACCTCAGTCTTTACCGTTACACCCAAAAAGCTAAGCCAAACCCAATGACTCCACACAAATTCACTAGCCTTGCTTGCTCCATCAACCATTGCCCATAGCTCACAAGCTGGGGGCTCACCCACTAAAACAACCATCAACACCACAAATTAAGCCATTCCCCAACACCCAACAACCCCAATGGGTGGGGGCTCATTGCAATCAACAAGATCGTCTTTCTCGAATGGGGCTTGAGAACGATTCATCCGCAATCCAGAAAGATCCGTACGATTAGCCACATCTGCTTGGTCATTCATGCTGCATCTAGAAAGACTCTAGCAATTCTTACAACATAGCCTTTGCACAACACTCATAAGCACATTTGTGCATCGAGTCTAAACAATACGTACTCATTGCATATATGCCATCCCTGCCACAAACGACAATTACGATTGGCACATTGCATCCACCTCCACACAAGGCATAGGCCATCTTACATGCAGAACATGTGCGTAACTTAGAATTCACATTCAACGGCACACGTAGTTTCATCGACCAAATCTATCGACTCGCTATTCGTCTTGAAACTATATATACGAAGATTCTGTCACTACAGCTGCGACAATAAGCGATTCTTCCCGAAAAGCACGAACGAGACTACCTCGGGTCAAGAGAGTAACAGATACATCAGAGGACGCTGATGCGGTATGGGTCTACTTTCCTGATTCGAAGAAAACTGTAGATCCATCGATTTACTTTGGTGCGTCTCCTAGATACGGATCTGTACTCCTCTTCATATTCGTGAATCATCTGTTCGAAATTCTAGCCCACTAATATACGGTTGACATTTATTTCTTCGCTATACGCGATTGTTGCTACACGCAACTTTCCCCGAAAAGCCTAAAGGTTCAAGGATACCCACGTTAAGCCCGTGAGATATAATTTTTATCCATTGAGATAGTATTGAAGCATAGTCGATTAAGCTTTGCCCTTATCTTTATCTTACGCTTGGTAGACTATCAGAAAAACATATACAAATTCACTCAAGTCCTCATACACGAACCTATCTATTGACAACTTATCAGAAGCAGTCCTAGCACTTTATAATTAGTTCTGATAAAGTGGCTGACTGTTACTCTACTCACAACTCCTCCTGTGGCACTGCGAACGAACCTAATTACCAGCTAGCACAATTAGTTAGTACTAATAGTATATGTGCATAGTACCGACACAAGCCCGGTGAAGTTCTAGATCCCCGTGTGAACGCTCTTACCCTGAAGGAACGTCACAGCAAGACTATTTCCACACCAACGATTTTCATCTTTTTAGCTCCACAGCGATGCTACTATAGTCCATTCGAGAAGAAAAGTTATAATGTCCCTCAAGTTGGTAGCCGTTAGTAAGGTAGTAAAGACCCATCTTACACCATTTCATTACTCCGCGACAAAATCAGGCCATTCTATCTCAAAAATAAAAAAAATTAGGACTCCCTTAGATTTAAGCTTTTCGTTATGGAAAGCTATCACTTGAGAGTTACCATTTGTTAAAAGAGTCGACCTCTCACCAACCTCCATTTGTCAAAACCTCTAGATCGGATGTTCTTGATCTGTAGCATTGATGGACTTTCCCCAAACACATTGGTGTTATATTGCCTAAGAAATTCCCACTACTATAGGTTGACGCTCTTCGGAATAAGCGAGCTCTCTCATTTCTCCTGAAAAGCCGAAGCGGCCCAACTCTGAATCTTCTTGAGTGAAAGAAAAAGTCTAAGCAGCCTCTCCAAGGAACCAGAACGTCATTCACATTAGGGCTATAGAACACAACCCGCGTCTGATGAGACGGTGCCCCTCCAATTTGATGACCACTCTACTAAACATGTGGTCTTGTAGTAGTTCAAGCAAGTTTCATCTACCTCCACCTAAATCTCCCTGTATAAAAAATCTTATGTTTGATATCTATTGTAAGACTTAGCTACCTATTTCTTTTGCGACTCTAATGTTTTCTAAAGCATGACAAGCATTCTCCTCCTCCATCTTCCTATCAATTCATGGCCATTGCTTCACGGGTAGTCTTTCAATTGAGTTATCAGGAATAAAAACTTCACAACTCTTTGTTTGCACCTAGCTACCCGAGCGCATACTTTAGCGCTTAATTCCGTCTCAAACACGGGCTCCGAGGACCTCTTCGACACGACTACATTGGAATACAGGAAATAAGGGCATATCAGTTATACGTGTTGTCGTGCAGAACGTTGCTCTTCACGAAGTTGTTGCCTCGTTAGGCCCCAGTTCTGAATCAAGTTCGTTTGAAACATAATGGGACCACGTGTTTGTCTTACAAGAAGACCGTTCATCTCTTCAGACTCAGTCAAAATGGGGGTTATCTTTGTCGTCAATTTATATGGACAATATTAACATCCTCCATCTACAATCTATCTATCTTATTCCGCCGATTTTGAGGCATAATTATTCCTATCTATACCTGCTCTCCGAGAGCAACTTTGCGACCACATATAGGGCACACTCTTGGCGTGCAAGAATACATTTACGGTTTCACTGTTAAGAATCGTCCGCTCTTTGGACACAGTAAATATACTCCAGTGACACCAATACATCTTGTCGACTCGCATGCCTCAATTTCTATCCCGACTTTGAACATCTTGACTGCCCGCTACAGAAAATCCAGCACAAGCATACTTTCTGGAACGGACAGGTGATTCGTTACTGGAGTTCTCTTCTCCATAACTCCGTCTACAGGAGAAATTATATTTCTCCTCAGACACAGAAAACCAGATTCTCTACATTTCCGGCTTTTCTGTGCATTAGCTTGTTTGAATCATTGATCCCGATGCTACAGTTCAAATACCAATCTTCATTCTAAAAGAGCTAAACAAATCTAGATCATCTGCTACTTAAAATCTGGAATCTCACTCGTTGTCTATGTCCAGATGAAGGACGCCGATCTTAATCGCGATATGTCCTCCGAATAGGAATCAATGGGCCCAACCACTAAAAACTCGAGCCCAAAGCCATCTTTATTTCGATTGGATGAGCTCAAGGTCTTCTTCTTGGGGAAGCACTGCTCTTCTCTGCTCATATCAGTCATGAGTCTGATCCAATAGCTTTTCAAAACAAAGCGCCTATTCTCTCTACTGATGTGCTTGTGATACTATAAATCTTCTCATCCCGCTTGCACATTATCAGAAAAAGTTCACCCGCAGGCAAGAGACAAACCCTTCTATCCCGAGGTCTTGGAATAGTCATTCATTGAGCCCACCCGCATCCTACACAAGCCCTGAGTATCTCTATGGGGATTCCACAATGTCGCGCATGGCAATGCACTTTCTCTCTGCCGACAGATGGTCAAGACCTTCTTACGTTTCTTGGAAGATCAATACTCTTCCCTTGTTGGATCTTTCGATACCAAATTATTTCCCAGTAGGAAATATCTCGTTTGTCTCAAGAGTCGCCTATACACCGCTCGTGCACACTTTTCTTCCGCGAAGAACTTTCGTGAGTTTGCTCCTCCAGAAAGAATTCCTTAAGTACGTCCTTGATCTCCTATGGCAACCCAGTAAACATTCCTCCTCAAGCGCCATAGAGCAAAAACAACGTAAACCTCCGTACAACGTGGGACCCATCGGCAACCTACAAGCTTGTTTAACACAAACGGTCTTTAAACCTTTGATTGTTTGCAAACTAATGTTGTATTACATTCTCATCGAAAGCCATCATGCGGGACTATTCGTCCGAGAAAGAAAGAACTTAGTGTGGAAGCTAATAGTTAGCTCTCTCTTTACTCAGTGCTTTCCGTCATGCGTATTACGTCTGGCTTGCAAAACATTGAGCTCTGAAAGCTCGTCCACGCATATGTTTCGTCAAATGAGAGGATGATCTTTAATGCATCGCTCGTTCTTAGACGATGTGTGACAGATCTAAGTCCGTCCTATCGCATGCAACACAGTGCAAAGAGGGTCTGGGGTTCGCGTCATTTCTAGTCTTCACAGCATGCAACTCTCTAAATAAGTGTAACACTCACCCTTCGAGAAATTCACCAAAAGCAGTTAAATCGACGACCTCTGATGTGAAACACAACCACCTCATCTCCACTGTCTCTAGTCTGCGAAGTTAGCTTCTTATCGACACGTGGTAGAAACTAGCAGCTCTTTGAAACTCACTACATACAAGTTCGTTATAAATTACCATGATGCAAGTGTCATACTCGGAACTATTGAGCAAAGGACCAAATAAAGGGAGGCAAAAATATTTTCTAAATTTATTTTCTATTTTAGGATTTTTAAAATTAATTTATATGATCTCCATTAATTTCCACTTTTCATCACACTCTTCACATTTTTCTGAGTCACCAGTATTTTTAGATTAATTTTTTTTCTGATTTTTCATATTTTTCTATGATTTTTATAAGTTTATACATAGAAAATACAAAAAAAAATACAAAATACATAAAAAAATACCCCGGAAATACGTGGAACCTTCTTAGAACACTCTATTAACTCCTTCTTGGGAAGTAAGGTGTCTAGGTGCGTCGGAAATCAAAGCAAATCACAAAATAAATCGGGGAAATCAAAATATTTTCAGTTTTTGGAAAAATATATACGCAAGAGGCTGCTATATACGCAGAGGCCTGCGTATATATCGCAAGGGGCTCCCCATTTAACCCCCATGATGTACCCAAAACTTTGTAAAGCACCCCAAATGTTAACACCGTTAACAACAATAGTTAAGTGTTCCCGCAAATTCATTTTATCATCTAAATTATAGTATGTATTTARTAGTATACCCTTACTTAAACAATTCGACCTAACTTAAGGTTAACAAATTAACATCCTAACCTAATTAATTACCCATTTCATTTTGATTAACAACCTTAACTTTAACAAACCCATTTAATAATCTTAAGTTCTAAGCCTTTATGGCCACCATAAGTATATCACTAGTAGCAAGCAGCCACCACGAGTGCACCCCACCAACAACCACCACAAGTGTACCCCACCAACAACCACCATGAACAGATGTCATAATCGAATAAACAACCACAACCATCCCTTCACCGCCACCAAATCGTACCAACAACTAATTGCAATCATTGCCAATCCGATTCGAGTCCCCAACAAGCGATTCCAACCACAAACAACCCCATACGAGCCCCCAACATCCGATTTAAGCCACAAACAACCAAATTCGATCCACCTACTATCGAAATTCCTAACTACAACAGCAAAGAAAAGTGTACGAATTAGAGGGTGCGAATTAGGTAGTGTTTTCGTCGTGGACTCGTGGTGACTGTTGGAGATGTTGTGCGAAGAGGGTGGTTGTGCAAAGAGGGTGATGTTTTGCGAAGAGGGGTGGAGGTTGTGCGATAATTGAGTGCCGGTGGCTGTGCGAAGAGGGTGCATGGTGATGAGGTTTTATGCTACAGGCATAGCGTGTGATACTAAGCTGGAAATTAGAGGGGTTTGATTTAGGTTCTCCCTAGCCACGTGAGATACTTGCAGTTGAGTCGAGAAGTACTTGGAACAGACGAGAGGTGTTTCGACGGATGAGATGCTGCGATTGCCTGATGAGCAGCGTTCGTCCCTCCTGAGGATCCGCCAAAGGGTATTCGTCCGGAGGAGAGATTCGTCTAGTGGTAGAATCCATCGGCTGGTGGATTCGTCCAATAGAATCTGAAATAAAGAAGATAATCTTTCGATTATCCTCCCTCCGATGCCTAAGTCAGTAATCAATGATGGAGGGGCTAAAAAAGGAAAGTAAGGAGTTTATAGGAATCTCCCTTTTCTGGTGGGTACAAGTGAAGTGATGTGATGTGAGGAGAGCATTAACTGCTGGGTAATAACTGTAGWGTAATGAATGAAGTGAATAGTAAATGTCCCCTGTATTTATACTGCTTCAGTTGGGAACATCTCCCAATCAGGGGGTGCCACGTGGCACTTAACTACTAGCAAAGTGTGTATGGGCTGGCTTTTAACTGAGCCTAGATGTAGCCCATTTTCCACTAGAGTTATACCTCCATATTTACCCTTCCTTATCATATCATCATTATGCTATGATGATACATTAAGAGGATTGAAAGTAAAAATTTAGGGACACGTGTCTCTCTGGGAGTGGATCCACATGGCAGTCATCAAAGCATCTCTAAGGCTGCTCAATCACCCTTGGTAGGACACGTGTCATCCTAAGAGGATGCCACATCATTTGCCCCTCAAATTAAGTCAAATTATTTCGTTTGACTTGATTTGGAAACACCCTTTAGGCGGGAAAACAATTCGYAATTTGAACAGTTTCATCCGGTTTGAAGAGGTAAATGACATGTAGCACAGGTAATAAATTTTTACCTTCCTATATAAGGGTTGAGGAGAGAGAAAATCATTTATTGCGATTTCCTCTCTGCCTTCTCTCTTCTTTCTCTCTCTAAACACTTCAGTTTTACTGCCTTGTATTCGACTGAGAACTCGTCAGATCTTGACCCGAGAGTATATTCGTCAACAGCTAGGAGTTTTATTTGTCAAAGTGTATTGCATTCGACTGCAGGTTCGTCAGATCTTGATTCGACAACTGCAAGGAAACTTCATTTGTCAAGGTAAATCTTCTTAAACTTGTATTTGTTCTTTGAATTGTTTATTACTATTATCTCAAATACACTCGCCCATCGAAAGCATGATGCCCTTTGAGATGGGTGTTGGGGGTGTGAGCAAACCCAGTCCAGCATCGCTATTTAGTGCTTGTGCACTGCCCAGCCTTTATTCYACGTTCTTGCCTCATGCAGATTGTAGATCAAAGTGATGGCAAGAACGAAACAGACTGCTCGTCTCCCTTCTGGTGAGAACATCACCATATCAGTAAAGGAATCGGAACTGATCCCGTACAGGGAGGGTGAGACAGAACCTCCTACGGAGAAAAGACCCAGTTCAAGTTCAGAGGAGCTGGAAGACAAGGATGGGGCGGATACTGGTCCGTCTGGTCAGGCAATATCTTCTTCTGACGAATCCGAAGAGAGGGTTCCTGAGACTGCAGGTCCTTCGAAGGGATCCGAGGATGATTCGAGTAGCTCGTCTGATTCATCGGAGGACGATGATGCTTCAAGTGATGATAATGATGAATCAACGGATGAAAGAGAGAATTCTTCCAAAGTGTCGGCCAAAAAGGGATAGATCGAAGACGAATCGGACGAGTCACTTGACGATGAGGGAAACCCAAAATTGGTCGAATGGTATGTCCCGAAGGGTGAAGAGACGCCTGAAAACATGTTGATTTCAACTAGATCATATAGAAAACTGCAAGACATGTCTATTACCTTACGGCACAACTTCCAAATCCCTCCAAGACAGAAGTTTCTGGTTCCCAGAGTGGGTAAATCAGTGTTCGACCGTCCTTTCGGCTACTATCCTCTGTACTTAGAGGTGATGGATTATGGGGTCCGACCTCCCCTTAATGGCTTTATTAGCAAGATGCTAAGGACCTATGAGATTAGGATCTGTCAACTTACTCCCAACTCCTTTCTTCATATCCTGAATTATGTGACAACCTGTGCTGCCAAAAATTGGGAACCGTCAGTAAATGTGTTCCTTCGCACTCATCAATTATGCAAGGTCACCCAAGGCTGTAAGTGGGGCTGGTATCGGTTGAGTAACGAACCAGGCAAGATGACGGTTTACGAKAAGCCAAACAAGGCCAGACCTTGGAAAAGTGAATTTTTCTATTTTCAAATTATGAACTTCGACTCATTCGACGAGCAAGAGAAGCGCATTGCTCATAGTGTTCTGAATCGGGTGAACACATCCCCAAAATATGTAGGCCATGTAGATGCAAACAGTTTGCCTTATCTTACTAAAGAAGAGAAGGATCAGATGCCCTATTTCGGAGAGAGGGATGGTTCCGACATAATTCCGAAAGAGCATTGGCGAGTAACTGGGAAAACCAAAAAACCCAAGCCTGAAATGCTTCCTCGAGGATGGCTCCCGCTTCACCAATGGTATAGGGATCCATTGTTTATGGAAGCCTTTCAACTAGTGGGTGTAAACGATGGGACGAGAGGTAGTCTTCGTAGTATTCGGAAGTGAAACTTTGTCTGATGCTTGCTTTGTTTTCTGATACATATGTAAATTTTTGTCTTCAGATACCGCAAGGAAGAATCTACCAGACCATAAAAAAGGCATGGACGAAGCTGCCTATTTCGCAGAACTGAAGGAGTACCGCCTTCAATCAAAAGTAGATAAGGCAAAAGAGAGTCAGGTACTTCTAATCATCTGTTTAATAAGAGGTCGAATATGTAGTTGGATAGGATACAAGGGAAAATCCAACCCTCGTATCATATACAATTATTTAATGTAAGTCGATTTGAGGGAGTCGAATTGTTTATGACTCGATTTCCCTAAAAATAGTGTCGAGTAGGTAGTTGGGTACAATACAAGGGGAAGACTTCAGTCGAATCGAAGTGTCCCTTGTATTATATACAACTACTTGCTCATCTAGACTTAAACAAGTCGAATAGGGGAGATCGAATCGAATGAGATTTGTCTTCTGTTGTAGGATGTCGAATATGTAGTTTGGTATAATACAAGGGGAGAACTTCAGTCGAATCGAAGTATCCCTTGTATTATATACAACTACTTGATTCGACTGAAGTCTTCGCTGCCTTGTATTATACGCCAACTACCTCTTCGACTTCCATTGAAGGAGACGAATACAATCGATTTCGATACTCTATTCCGACTTGTTTAAGTCCAGACGAGCAAGTAGTTGTTATATAATACAAGGGATAACTCTCGATTCAACTGAAAGTCTTCCCCTGTATTATAACCCAACTACCCTACTTCGAAAACTTTTCCCCATTGGAAGGAGACTGAATCTCATTCGATTCGATACTCTCCTATTCGACTTGTCTTAGTCCAGTTGAGCAAGTAGTTGTTTAATACAAGGGAAACTTCGATCGACTGAAGTCCTTCCCCTTGTATTATACCAACTACCTACTCGACTTCCAATTGAAGGAGAACGAATCACATTCGATTCGATACCGTTATTCGTACTTTGTTTAAGTCCAGACGGCCAGTAGTTGGTATATAATACCAGGGAATACTTCGATTAACTGAAGTCTTCCCTCTTGTTATTATACCCAACTACCTAGCTCGACTTCAATTGCAGGAGACGAATCTCATTCGATTCGATACCTCCTATGACTTGTTCTTATCCAGTTGAGCAAGTAGTTGTATAATACAAGGGAAACTTCGATTCGATCTGAAGTCTCCCTTTGTAATTATACCCACTACCTACCGACTTCCAATTGAAGGAGCGAATCACATTTCGATTCGATACCTCCTATCGATTGTTTAAGTCCAGACGAGCAAAGTAGTTGTTCATATAATACAAGGGATCTGTCGATTCGACTGAAGTCTTCCCCTTGTATTAATACCCAACTACCTACGTCGACTTCCAAATGAAGGAGATGAATCTCATTCATTCGATCCCTCTATTCGACTTGTTTAAGTCCAGTTGAGGAGCAAGTAGTTGTATATAATACAGGGAAACTTCGATTCACTGAAGTCTTCCCTTGTAATTATGAACCAAACTACTACTCGACTTCCGATTGAAGGAGACGAATTCATTCGATTCGATAACTCCTTATCGACTTTGTCTTAGTCCACAGTTGAGCAGTGTTGTTAATATACAAAGGGACTTCGATTCGACTGAAGTCTTCCCCTTGTTTAATACCCACTACCTACCGACTTTCCAATTGGGAGACGAAATCACATTCGATTCGATACCTCCTATTCGACTTGTTTAAACTCCAGACGAGCAAGTAGTTTGTATATAAAGGGATATTCGATTCGGACTGAAGTCCTTCCCTTGTATTATATACCAACTATACTCCGACTCTCATTTTGAGAAGACGAATCTTTGATTCGATACTTCCTATTCGACTTCTTTGTAGACATCGGAACAAGTAGTTGTAGTATAATCACAAGGGGTACTTCGATTCGACTGAAGCTTCCCTTTATTATACACAACTACCTATCGATTCCATTTGAGGAAGACGAATCATATCGATTCGATCCTTCTATTCGACTTTGTTCTAAGTCCGAACTGAGTAAGTATTTATATAACAAGGGTTACTTCGATGACTAAAACTTCCTTGTATTATACTACAACTACCTAGCTCGACTCCTTGGAGGAGATGAATCTATTTCGATTCGATACCTTTCCTTTCGACTTTTTTAAGTCTAGATCGACAAGTAGTTGTATATAAACAAGGATACTTTCGATTCGACTGAAGTCTTCCCTTGTATATACCCACTACCTACTCGACTTCCAAATGAAGGAGCAACTCATTCGATTTGATCCCTCATTCGACTTTGTTTAACTCTTAGACGAGAAGTAGTTGTATATAATACAAGGGATACTTCGATTGGCTGAAGTCTCCCTTGTATTTTAACCACTACCGATACTCGACCTCCTAATTCGAAGGAGACGAATCTTATTCGATTCGATACCTCTATTCGACTTGTTTAAAGTCAACGGCAAGTAGTTGTATATAATACAAGGAATAGTTCGATTCGACTGAAGTCTTCCTTGTATTATACCCAAACTACCGTACTCGACTTCCAATGAAGAGAATGAAATCTCAATTCGATTCGATCCTCCTATTCGACTTGTTTAAGTCCAGACGAGTAGTAGTTGTATATAATACAGGATACTTCGATTCGCTGAAGTCTGCCCTTGTATTATACCAATACCTACTCGACTTCCAAATAAGGAGACGAATCTCATTCATTCGATCCCTCCCTATTCGACTTGCTTTAAGTCCAGACGAGTAAGTAGTTTGTATATATTACAAGGGATACTTCGAGTCCTGCTGTAGTCTCCCCTTGTATTATTACCCACTACCTACTCGACTCCATTGAAGGAGACGAATCTCATTCGAATTCAATCCCCTACTTCGATCTTGTTTAGTCCGCGACGAGTAAGTAGTTTTGGTTATAGATACAAGGGATACTTCGATTCGACTGACGTCTTCCTTGTATTATCCAACTAACCTACTCGACTTCCAATTGGAAGGAGACGAATCTTTCGAGTTCGATACCTCTTATTTCGAACTTGTTTAAGTCCAGACGAGCAAGTAGTTGTATATAATACAAGGGATACTGTCGATTCGACTGAAGTCTTCCCCTTGTAATTATACCCAACTACCTAATCAAATCTCTTGAAGAGACGAATCTCATTCGATTCGATCCCTCCTATCGACTTGTTTTAGTCCAGTTGAGCAAGTTAGTTGTATATAATACAAGGGAAACTTCGATTCAACTGAAGTCTTCCCCTTGTATTATACCAACTACCTATCGACTTCCATTTGAAGGAGAGGAATCAATTGATTCGATATCCTCCTATTGACTTGTTTAAGTCCAGATGAGCAAGTAGTTGTATATAATACAGGGATACTTTGATTCGACTAAGTCTCCCCTTGTATTTTACCGCAATCCTACTCGACTTCCAATTGAGGGAGACAAATCTTGTTTCCGATTCGTTACCTCCTATTCGAACTTCTTTAAGTCCAGACGAGGAAGTAGTTGTATATAATACAAGGGATACTTTGACTCGATAAGTTTCGCCCTTGTATTATACCCAATACCTACTCGACATTCACAATGAAGAGACGAATCATATTTCGATTCGATTTCCCTCTATTCGACTTGGTTATAGTCCAGACAGTATAGTTGTATAAATACAGGGATACTTTCGATTCTCGGTGAATCTGCCCCTTGTATTTATCCCAACTACTACTCGACATTTAATGAAGGAGACCGTCTCATTGATTTCGATCCTCTATTCGACTTGTTTAAGACCAGACATAAGTGTGTTATATAACAAGGGATACTTAACGAATTGAAAAGTTCTCCCTTGTATTTACAACTACACTACTCACTACAATGAAGGAGATAAGTCTATTTCGATTCGTACCTCCTATTTGACTTGTTTAAGTTCCGAAGCAAGTAGTTTATTAAAATACAAGGGATACTTCGCTTCGACTGAAGTCTTCCCCTTGTATTATACCCAACTACCTATCGACTTCCAAGAAGAGACAATCCATTCGATATTATCCATCTATTCGATTGTTTAAGCTCATAAACAGTGTAGTTGAATATAATACAAGGGATACTTCGATTGCTGAAGTCTTCCCCTTGTATTATACCCAACTAACCTACCTACTCAAAAATGAAGGAGACGATCATTATTCGATTCGTCCTCCTATTCGACTTGTTTAAGTCCAACGAACAAGTAGCTTTATATACAAGGATACTTCGATTCGACTGAAGTCTTCCCCTTGTATTTACCCACTACCTCCGACTTTGAAGGAGATGATCTCATTCGATTCATCCTCCTATCGACTGTTTAAGTCCAGACGATAGTAGTTTATATAATACAGATACTTCGATTCGAGCTGAAGTCGCTCCCCTGTATTATACCTAATTACCTACTACTTCGACAATATGAAGGAGACGATCCATTCGATTCGATCCTCTATTCGACTGTTTAGTCCAGTACAAAGTAGTGTATATAATACAAGGGATACTTCGATTCGACTGAAGTTCTACCCCTTGTTATACCAACTACACCTATCGACATCTCAATAAAGGACGAATCTCATTCGATTCGATCTCCCCTATCGACTTGTTTAAGTCCGACGAGTAAGTGATGTATAAATACAAGGGACACTTCGATTCGACTGAACGTCTTCCCCTTGTAGTTACCCAACTACCTACTCGACTATTTTTAGGGAATCAGTCAATAAACTTCGACTCCCTCAAATCGACTTACATTAAATAATTGTATATGATACGAGGTTTGCATGGTTCCGAAAAGAATTCCCCCTGTACTATCAACTACTTATTCGACTCTTATTAACAGATGATAGAAGTACCTGATCTCTTTTGCTTCACTTTTGATTGAAGGCGGTACTCCTTCATTCCTGCGAAAGTGCAGCTTCGTCCATGCCTTTTTTTTGTGGTCTGGTAATTCCTCTTGCGGTATCTGAAGAAAAAATTACATATATATCAGAAAACAAAGCAAGATCAGACAAAGTCTCACTTCCGAATACTACGAAGACTACCTCTCGTCCCATCGTTTACACCCACTAGTTAAAGGCTTCCATAAACAATGGATCCCTATACCAGGTTGGTGAAGCGGGAGCCATCTCGAGGAAGCATTTCAGGCTTGGGTCTTGTTTTCCCCAGTTACTCGCCAATGCTCTTTCGGAATTATGTCGGAACCATCCCTCTCTCCGAAATAGGGCATCTGATTTCTTCTTCTTGCAGTAAGATAAGGCAAACTGTTCGCATCTACATGGCCTACATATTTGGGATGTGTTCACCCGATTCAGAACACTATGAGCAATGCGCTTCTCTGCTCTCGAATGAGTCGAATCATAATTTGAAAATAGAAAATTCACTTTTCCAAGGTCTGGCCTTGTTCGGTTTCGTAAACCTGTCATCTTGCTGGTTCGTTACTCAACGCGATACCAGCCCCACTTACATGCCTTGTGACCTTGCATAATTGATGAGTCGAAGGAACAACATTTCACTGATACGGTTCCCAATTTTTGGCAGCACAGTTGTCACATAAATCAGGATATGAAGAAAGGAGTTGGGAGTAAGTGACAGATCCTAATCTCATAGGTCCTTAACATCTTGCTAATAAAGCCGTTAAGGGAGGTCGGAACCCATAATCATCACCTCTAAGTACAGAGGATAGTAGCCAAAGACGAATCGCACTGATTTCCCACTCTGGAACCAGAAACTTCTGCTTGGAGGATTTGGAAGTTGTGCCGTAAGGTAATAGACATGTCTTGCAGTTTCTATATCACTGTTGAAATCAACATGTTTCAGGCGTCTCTTCACCCTTCGGACAACCATTCGACCAATTTGGGTTTCCCTCATCGTCAAGTGACTCGTCCGATTCGTCTTCGATCTTCCTTTTTGCCGACACTTTGGAAGAATCTCTCTTTCATCCGTTGATTCATCATATCATACATCACTTGAAGCATCATCGTCCTCCGATGAATCAGACGAGCTACTCGAATCATCCTCGGATCCCTTCGAAGGACCGCAGTCTCAGGAACCCTCTCTTCGGATGTCAGAAGAAGATATTGCCTGACAGACGGACAGTAGTCGCCCCATCCTTGTCTTCCACCTCTCTGAACTTGAACTGGGTCTTTTCTCCGTAGGAGTTCTGTCTCACCCTCCCTGTACGGGATCAGTTCCGATTCCTTTACGAATGGTGATGTTCTCACCAGAAGGGAGACGAGCAGTCTGTTTCGTTCTTGTGCCATCACTTTGATCTACAATCTGCATGAGGCAAGAACGTTGAATAAAGGCTGGGCAGTGCACAAGCACTAAATGCGATGCTGGACTGGAGTTGCTCACACCGCCCAACACCCATCTCAAAGGGATCATGCTTTCGATGGCGAGGTATTTGAGATAATAGTAATAAACAAATTCAAAGAACAAATACAAGTTAAGAAGATTTACCTTGACAAATGAAGTTTCCTTGCAGGTTGCGAATCAAGATCTGACGAACCTGCAGTCGAATGCATACACTTGACAAATAAACTACTCCTAGCTGTTGACCGAATATACTCTCGGTCAAGATTCTGACGAGTTCTCAGTCAGAATACAAGGCAGTAAAACTGAAGTTTTTAGAGAGAGAAAGAAGAGAGAAGGAGAACGAGAAATCGCAATAAATCGATTTTCTCTCTCCTCAACCCTTATATAGTGACGGTAAAAAATTTATTACTGTGCTACATGTCATTACCTCTTCAAACGGAATGAACTGTTCAAATTCCGATTGTTTTTCCCGCCTAAAGGGTGTTTCCAAATCTGCTCAAACGAAATAATTTGACTTAATTTGAGGGGCAAATGATGTGGCATCCTCTTAGGATGACACGTTCCTACCAAGGTGACTGAGCAGCCTTAGAGATGCCTTTGATGACTGCCAGTGTGATCCACTCACAGAAGAGGGACATCGTGTCTAAATTTTGCTTTCAATCCTTCTTAATGTAGTCATCATAGGCAAATGATGATATGGTAAAGAAGGGTAAATCTGGAGGGTATAACTAGTGGAAAT
>SNQN01000169.1:20157-143694 GCA_008642245.1 Bassia scoparia
CCCTTTTATTATACCCAACTTACATATTCAACATCTACTGAAGCCGAAGAGCGATCCAATTCATTCGATTCTCCTATAATCGAACTGTTTAAGATCCAAGTCGAACAAGTCGAATCGAAGTATCCCTTGTATTATATACAACTACTTGTTCGACTGGACTTAAACAAGTCGAATAGGAGGAATCGAATCGAATTGGATTCGTCTCCTTCAGTAGAATGTCGAATATGTAGTTGGGTATAATACAAGGGGAGAACTTCAGTCGAATCAAAGTATCCCTTGTATTATATACAACAACTTGTTCGACTGGTACTTAAACAAGTCGAATAGGGGAGAACGAGTCAACCATGACTCATCTCCTTTGAGAATAAGTCGAGTAGATATCTATGTATAATACAAAGGGGGAAACTTCAGTCGAATCGAAGTGGTCCTTTGTTATATATACAACTCCCCACTCGTCCTGACTATGTAAGTCGTGTAGCAGAAGTCGGATCATATGCGATTCTCATATTTTGGTTTTTTGCAGAAAAAACCATCGAAAGGGACGAAAGACAAGTCTGACAAAGCTGAAGATTTAGCAAAAAAGGGTTCGAAAGAGCCCAAGAAAATAGGGGGTCTGGAAAACCCCAAGACGAAAGAGAAAACATCATACTCCGTTGTCAAGCGGAAGGAAAGAGATGCACCGACTGTGGGAGAGCCACAATCTCATAAGTCCAAAAAATCCAGAAAGGAAAAATCGACTACTGCGTCGACTGCTGCTAAGACTCCTAGCGTCGAGACGACACTGGAGTTAGACCCTTACAATCCGCAAGATCCACCTGTCAAGGCGGGTATTGCTGCTGATGCCCTGAGAGCTTCGGAAGAAGCTCGACGAAAGAAGAAGAAAGACAAGAAGAAAAAACATCCATCTATACTTCCACCAGGTGCCGCCGAACGAACTGTTGGAGGCTCGATGATCGAGCTGTTAGCCGAAGTACATCATGGTCAGAAGGATGACCAAGCAGAGCCCCAAGACCCTGGCCGTCGAGATGGAAAACAACCAATGGTGGTTGATGAAGAGGAGTACAATAGCGAAGACGACCCTGAAAGGCGTCAAGAGATACTCGACTATCAGACGATGTATCCTATCCCCTTGAAGGGTTCAGAACTCTTCAATTCTTTCGATGAGATGGACTTGGCGGCTTTTGATGCCAATCCGTCTGTGGATCCTCCTCTCCTCAATTCAAACCCCGAAAAGGTTGTCCCTCCAATCAGACGAGGCAAAATCCCAGACTTTGATCTGACCAAGGGGTTTAAGAGATACTTCCGTCGTCGBAATGCAAATTTGGAGAGAGAATTGCAAGAAGACGAGAAGCACGACGACGACTACCTGTCAGAGGAAGGCGAATCTTCTCTGGAAGACTCAAAAAAGTTCAGCTGGAAGGAGAGGAGGAGCATGCTCTCCCAGGTGACGGGTATGATCCCGAAAGCTTATCGGGAGACCCTCACCGGTTGCGAGAAGGGATATGTCGGTCTGTTTTTCGGCATGTTTGTAGAGGTGATTTTTTATTCCATATCCGATTTTTCTTATTGCTGCTTTGTGAAAAGTATTAATGTTTTATCTCCTTAATTACAGGGACTGGCCAGGCTGGATTCGTTTGTGAAGAAGGCCAAGAGTGACAGACGAGAGGCCAAGAGGGGTTTTGCGGCTATGGATACCGCAATGGAATACATCAAGGAGCAGACGGAATGTATTGTTGCCAAGAGGCAGTATGCTCAAGATATGCTAGCCACCCGTCTTCACAACCTTAACCACTCCTACAACTGGGCTCTCCGACGCATCTTTGACCTTAAAAAGAAAACTGGGGCTCTCTCCCAGGCAAAGCAGGATCTCAACACCGAGATAGAAGCCAAGATCGCCGAAGGGATTAAAGCTAAGTTGCAGTCGGCATGCAAAGAGGAGGTTGACAGGCAGGTCCAGGCATACAAAGAGCAAGTCCAGAAGGAGCTAGAGGACAAAGAAACCAGAGCTTCGACTGCTGAGACTCGAGCATCCACTGCTGAAGGCCGGGTCACTGCTCTATCTTTGCAGATTGAAGAGCTTAAACAAAGCGTTCGGTCCGCCAAAGTCCAAGGCTTCAGGGACATGCGGAATATGGTTCATCAAGCCTGGGCCGACCTTCACCAGAAATTGAATCTAATGTGCCTGGAGGAAAGGATCGATCGTCAGATCGACGAGGCTGGTCATGCTGCTGCAAAGGCTGCTGCAGAGAAAGCTAGACGAACAATTCCTGATCTCCCTCCCGCCCAATACAGCTGCAACTCTCTTGAGGTCGATTCTTCTAGTTCGTCTGAGGGTGACGATGGTGGTTCTTCTGAGTCGGAAGTGAAAGAGGACGAAAAAGAAGATGAAGACTAAGCTGCTTCAAAATCTGCAGTCGAGCAACCAGAAGACCCAGAAAATATCGACAGTAGTGAGCCCAGGGACGGCGATGTAGAAGGCCAACCAAAAGACGGTGAGGTAGTGGAAACCGAGGGGGCCTCCGCCTGATGTAATCTATTGTTGAATCCAGTATCTGTGACTTGCATATTTTTGTAACTGGAATAATTTTAACTTGACAACTTTAGTACCTCATCATATTGTCGAATATTATTTTTTGGACGAGTGATGTTTTCGTTAGTTCCCTAAGGCTGACGAGTCACTCTATTCTGTCTTTTATTATATTGATTTGACAGGAAACGATTCGAATTTGCGAAAATTTTCCATATATCTGAATGTGTTAATATGTTTGTGGTTGCCCCAAAATTATTGGCGCAGTCGAATCTTTCTTAGGATGGAGGGCAAAGGATCCGAGAATAGTTGATCCTTGGCTTTGATTATCTTAAGACCCAAAAAGGGGTGTAGACTTTGTCATTGATTGCCCTTAGTCTTGGAGACTTTGTATTTGATAGCAGTATATGGCTAATCCTGTAGTGCGAACAGGTCTATTCGCCTTTCATTAGTTACGTCAAATGAGATTTGCGAAGTCTATTATTCGAATCGAATAGGATTTTACTTAGGTGAGATTTCTAGTTCGAAACAAGTTCTCCCTTTGTAAAATATAGAACTCCGTATTCGACCTAACTTAGGTGAGATTTTCAGTCAAATCGAATTCTCCCTTTGTAAAATATATAACTCCGTATTCGACCTTTTCGCAAGGTTGAATGACTTTTGTCCAAGTTCGTAGGCAAAATGTCCAAGTTCAAAAGATTTTTCACGAGTGATTGACTCAAGACCTAGTAGGGGTGTTGAGCCAATCAATCATACTGATTGCCCTTGAACTTGGAGATTTTGCCGTGTTTAACTTTAAATTTTGCCCTTGAGCAAGGGTCTTTCGACTGCTTTTAAAGGAAAGACTTCGTTTTAAATTTTGCCCTTGAGCAAGGGTCTTTCGACTGCTTTTTAAAGGAAAGATTACGTGAAGTGTGCCTTAAATAAAGACTTAAACAACTAGGTAGGAACCGTAGCGGATTTCATTCATCTTGGAATCTGGTACATGGAACATAATTGTAACCACAGAGACTTACACATAAAATTTTTTAAGGTTCTCGGCGTTCCAAGTTCTCGGAATAGGTCGGCCATCCATAGCTTCTAACTTGAAGGTGCCTTCACGCAGTACTTCCACTATCATGTAAGGTCCCTCCCAGATGGGCGTCAACTTCCCATCTTCCTTAAGCCTGCCAACAACCTCCATCTTTCTCAGCACTAAGTCACCTAACCTCATAGGTCGAAGGACGACTCGCTTGTTGTGCTCACGAGACATCCGTAATTTATAGAGCTGKTGGCGAAGCAAGGCATTGCCCCTGGTTTCTGGCACTAAGTCCAGGTTGTGGCGGAGAGCAACCCAATTAGCATGTTTGTCATACATCATGACCCTAAGTGTTGGCTCGTAGATCTCAATTGGCAAGATGGCATCAGACCCGTAGACCAGCATAAAAGGAGTTTCGCAAGTTGAGCCCTTTTCCGTGGTCCCTATGGACCAGAGTACATTGTATAATTCTTCCGCCCACAACCCTTTAGCATGATCTAGTTTTTTCTTAATCCCGAAAACAATGGTTTTGTTGAAGGCTTCTACCTGCCCATTAGCCTGCGGATGAGCAACCGAGGCAAAATGTCCTGTTATTCCGGCTTCTTTCAGCCAATCTACAAGCTGAGAGCACTCAAATTGGGGCCCATTGTCGAAGACCATTGATCGTGGCACATTGAAACGGGTGATGATGTTTTTCCAGATAAAATTCTTGACATCCGCTGTCTTGATGCCCCGGACTGGTTCAGCTTCGACCCACTTTGTAAAATAATCAACTYCTACAAACACATACTTCCGCTGCCCTGAAGTTTGAGGGAAAGGACCAAGTATGTCCATCCCCCACTTGGCGAACGGAAGCGGTGAGAGCACTGGAGTCAAGGGATTGGCGGGCTTGCACGGAATGTTAGCATGGATTTGACATTTGACACATTTRCTGACCAGAGTCTCTGCATCTTTACGAATCGTCGGCCAAAAGTAGCTGGTCCTCAATGCTTTCTCAGCCAATGCTCGAGCACCAATGTGCGAGCCACAATACCCTTCATGAATATCTTCTAGTATCTCGGCTCCCTTCTCAGGAGTCTCACACTTCAGCAGGGGATGGCTATAAGACTTCTTATACAAGTGTCCCTTCCATAGGACAAACCATGATGACTGTGCTTTGACTCGCTTGGCTTGATCCGGATCAGGTGGTAGAACACCACTAACCATGTACTCAGTGATGTCATTCATCCAAGTATTGCTCCTGTCAATGAAGTTGGAAACTTCCATGTCGTCAATACTATTGGAGTTTTTGACTTCCCAAAACACGGTGCGAGGGGCATCCCCGGTGGTGGAACTGGCAAGTTTTGACAGTGCGTCCGCTTGACTGTTCTCAGATCTCGGAACTTGAAGTAGCACAAAGCTATCCAAGTCTTTGAATTCGCCTTTTACCATTTCCAAATACTTGGCCATATTCTGATCTCTTGCCTCGTAGTCCCCATTCACCTAACTAACAATTAACTGAGAATCCGACATAGCCTCAATTCGTCGAGCCCCTGCCGCTTTACACATTTTAATTCCTGCTATAAGAGCCTCATACTCAGCTTCATTGTTAGTCGTTTGGAAGTTGAACTTAATAGCATATTCATAGGTATCCCCTTCAGGAGATCGYCACTGTATACCCGCTCCACATCCATCTTGGGTGGCCGACCCATCGACAAATAARTTCCAGACATTGGTTATACCCTCTTGTTGGGGAGGCCTAGTGAGCTCGACAATAAAATCGGCTAGAGCCTGCCCCTTGATTGCTCTTCGAGGTTCGTAGGTAATGTCATAACCGTTCAGCCATATTGCCCATTTCAGCATTCTCCCGGATGACTCCAGGCGGGTAAGCGAATCCTTTATTGGCTGATCGGTGTAGACCACTATTCGATGAGCAGCAAAATATGCTTTGAGCTTCTGACTTGCCTTAAGAAGAGCGAGGCCAAACTTTTCAGGAGTCGGGTACCTGATTTCAGCGTTTTGCAGAACATGGCTGATGAAATATATCGGAAGCTGAACTCCTTCCCTTTCTGCTACCAAGACAGCGGAAACAACATGATTCAACGCTGCAAGGTTGAGATACAATGTTTCTTGGGGAGTGTATGCAGGTGTTCCTTGATCTTGACTAGAGCTTCTTCTGCTTCGAGAGTCCATTCAAATTTGGCATTTTTCTTTATCGTCTTGAAAAAAGCTTGACACTTATCCCCCGACTTTGACAGAAACCTTCCCAGAACCGCTAAGCATCCGGTGAGCTTCTGAACCTCCTTTACGTTCCTGGGCGACGACATATCCAGGACTGCTTTCACCTTGTCTGGGRTGGCCTCAATGCCCCTTTCGTCAACCAAAAATCCCAGAAACTTGCCTACTGTGACACCAAATACGCATTTCTTTGGATTTAGTTTCATTTGAAAATGCCGAAGTGTTTCGAAGGTTTCCTTCAAGTCGGATGGATGATCACTGAGYAGCTTGCTCTTGATTATCATGTCGTCGATGTATGCTTCGACGTTCCTCCCTAACTGCTTAAAGAACACCGTATTTACCAACCTCTGAAAGGTAGCGGGGGCATTCCTCAGTCCCAAAGGCATCACCTTGTAACAGTACAAACCGTTATCCGTTACAAAAGCAGTCTTATCTTGATCCTCCGGCTTCATAGGTATTTGATGGAACCCCGAAAAGGCATTGACGAAGCTCATAAGCTGGTGACCAACAGTTGCATCAACTAAATTATCAATTTTTGGCAAAGGAAACAGATCTTTGGGGCAAGCTTTGTTGAGATCCGTATAATCAACGCACATCCTCCACGTGCCGTTGGGTTTGGGGACCAGTACTACATTTGCCACCCAGTCTGGGTATTAGCATTCTCGGATAAAGCCGGCATCCAGCAATTTTTTGACTTCCTCATCTGCAGCTTTGCTTCGGACAGGCCCAAGATTTCTCTTCCTTTGTTTACTGGTCTTTTTAAAGGATCTACCTGCAAAGCATGTTGGGCTATCGACGGGTCGATCCCTGGCCTCTCGTCCACCGTGAATGCAAACACGTCTTTGAACTCTGTTAACAAATTCTTAATCTCTTGGCTAAGTGCAGGGTCAATTGTTCGTCCTACCTTGACGGTTCTCTCTAGTTTGGACGGATCAAGGATGTAGTCTTCGGGTGCATCGACTGGCTCGGGCTTTGAAGCTGCCTGATATAACCCGTGTACTGCCATCATTTCTTGATGCAACCCATGGACCCACATTACTTCGCCTGACCTCCTCTTCTTTTTGGCGGGTGGATGATCACCAATCTCTTCCTTCTCTTCCCCCCCAGCGAGGGGCTTGAGGGTGGTCAAGTAGCATTCTCGAGCCGCTTGCTGATCACCTCGAATAGACCCAACGGTCTTCTTGTCGTCACAGACGAACTTGAGGAGCATCAGGTGAGTAACTACCACTGCCTTTACTTGATTAAGAGTTGGCTTTCCAAGTATGATGTTGTACGCGGACAACCCTTTGACCACAAGAAATTTAACCTTCACATGCTTGCATTCGGACTTACTTTCAAGTCGTACGGGCAGAGTCACGATACCCACAGGGTGTATCACCCCTCCACCGAATCCGACAATTGGGTGGGTGGCCTTGACCAAATCATCATCATTATATTTAAGCTTCAGAAGACAGTCCCAACTGATTATATCAGAGGAACTGCCGGTATCAATAAGGATTCGGCGCACAATCATGTTGGCTACCTTCATTTCGACCACCAACAAGTCATCATGTGGTAGACGAACTGAACCTCTATCTTTTTCACAAATAAGGACCTCTGGGAACTCGTCCTTCTCCTGGACGGAAGATTCTTCTGAGAATTTCAAACTTCGTAAATAATCTTTACTTCCACGAATGGTAGGGCCCCCGGCCGCCAGACCACCCGAGATCATATGACAAACTTCTGTATCCGTTTCATTTCCTTCATCCTTGGGCGAATCATCACTCGCTGGTTTCTTTAGTTGACGCTTTATCAAACTGTCGGGGATTTTGCCTTCGGCTGCCAAAGCATCCATTCGCTTCCTCAACACATGGCAATCGTTGGTATAATGACCAATATCCTGATGGAATTTGCAATACTTGTTTTTATCCCGAAACTTCTTCTCAGCCTTCATGGGCAGAGGATCTTCTATACTGACTTTATCCTTCATGTCCTTGTAGACTAGGAAGAGGTCTTTGGTGTATTRGAATCTAGGACCATCGTCCTCTCTCTTCCGTTTCCTATCCTTGTACCCTTGACGGCTATTTTCGACAGCCCAAGTGTCATTTTCCTTGCGTTCTCCCCCACCCTTCTCTTGTTGAGACTTCTGTGAGCTTCCGCCTGACCTTCTGGCAGATTGATTTTGGTTATTTTTGCTCTTGCGAGAAGCTGAACAGACCTCTTCAGCACGGATGTAGTTATCAGTTTCCCGAAGTGCACTCTTCAGGTCGTTGCAATTCTTCTGAGCCATCTCGAACTTAAAACCACAATCCTCGTGCAGTCCACGGAAGAAACAGTCATAGACAATATGCTAGTCTATACCCGGAATCTGAAGAGCCTCGTTGTTGAATCTCTTAACATAGCTTCGAAGTGATTCGCCACTCCCTTGTTGGATCCTGGCGAGATGCATGCTACACTTCTTCTGTTGCCTGTTAGCCATGAAGTGGTGGGAGAACAGCATAGACAACTCTGTGAAATTGTTGATTGATCCCGAAGGGAGACCATTGAACCATTTCCGGGCGACGCCCGAGAGGGTGGCTGGGAAGTATCGACACCAAGTGGCGTCGTCAMCCGGGGTAGTGAGCATCAAGTGTTTGTATAGAGCTAGGTGATCGTTTGGATCAGACTTCCCGTCGTACGGGGTGATGGTCGGAAACTTAACCTTCATCTTTGGAGCCAATGTGATAGCTGGGGAAAGCGGAGAATGTTGAGAGATAGTCAAGGCACGGAGCCTCTCGGCCAAAGCCGGATGATGATTTGCTAGATCAGGATTATATTATTCTGAAGGATACCCCCCTAGATGCGGAGCAGTAGTGTGATAGTCCGCAGGTGCATATCCCGGTGTCAGGGGATTGCCCCCAATATCGTAATACTGCTTGCTTGCCCCTATATGGGCTTGGTATAACTTGAGTAGATCTGGATCTTGAATTGGAGGGTTCGGACTTGCTGCCTGAAAGGCGGAGAAGGTGGGGTCTGGCATGACTGGAGTGGATCCGGACCCAGAATAGTCGGGACGGGCAGTATTCGCCCGGGCTTGCTTCTTGGCCCCCAGTAGATATCGAACATCCATCTTTGATGCATTCGACTTCTTTGCTTCAATGATATGCCGTGCATCCTCATCTCGAGTAGAGATCGGCCCAGAGTGTGACTCGTCCGAACCCGAATGTTCAGACTTGGCCCTCTTGCTGGTCCTCCTGGGTCGAGGYGTCKTGTAGTAGGGCTTCGACGAGGAGGGCCGTTGGGCCGTCGGCCTAGTGAAAGTTTGAATCTTCTCCCCTATCGGGGGTTTGTTGTTTGGTGTAGGATTTTTGACCTTTGTTGTTTTGAGTTGTGGAACTGGGGGGGTTTCGGCACAGTCAACTACAATATTCTCCTTTCTGTTTGCCAACTCTATTTGAGCTAGCTGAAGTTGCGTTTGCGCAGACTGCGCCTCCTGCAACTGTTGGACAGTCTTGCTGAGTGTCTGGACCATGTCAAACAGCTTACGCTGGGTAGATAGTTGGGAGTCATACTCCTGCTGTGTGACATAGCTCCGTGGAGGCCTTGAATCAGCCGCCGGATCCCCCTTCTCGCCTGCCTCATCAGTGGCGGGGGGCGGAATGACATCTTCTTCGTCGTCTCGTCCAAAAAGCTGGTAACGTGTTTCCTCAATTGAGGGATCTCTGCTAGTCATGGCTAGACACCTCCCCCACAGACGGCGCCAAATGATGCTACAGGCGTAGCGTGTGATACTGAGCTAGAAATTAGAGGGGTTTGATTTAGGTTCTCCCTAGCCACGTGAGATACTTACAGTTGAGTTGAGAAGTACTTGGAACAGACGAGAGGTGTTTCGACGGATGAGATGCTGCGAGTGCCTGATGAGCAGCGTTCGTCCCTCCTGAGGATCCGCCAAAGGGTATTCGTCCGGAGGAGAGATTCGTCTGGTGGTAGGATCGTCGGCTGGTGGATTCGTCCAATAGAACCTGAAACAAAGAAGATAATCTTTCGATTATCCTCCCTCCGATGCCTAAGTCAGTAATCAATGATGGAGGGGCTAAAAAAGGAAAGTAAGGAGTTTATAGGAATCTCCCTTTTCTGGTGGGTACAAGTGAAGTGATGTGATGTGAGGAGAGCATTAACTGCTGGGTAATAACTGTAGAGTAATGAATGAAGTGAATAGTAAATGTCCCCAGTATTTATACTGCTTCAGTTGGGAACATCTCCCAATCAGGGGGTGCCACGTGGCACTTAACTACTGGCAAAGTGTGTATGGGCTGGCTTTTAATTGACCCTAGATGTAGCCCATTTTCCACTAGAGTTATACCTCCAGATTTACCCTTCCTTACCATATCATCATTATGCTATGATGATACATTAAGAGGATTGAAAGTAAAAATTTAAGGACATGTGTCTCTCTGGGAGTGGATCCACATGGCAGTCATCGAAGCATCTCTAAAAAGGATGCTCAATCACCCTTGATAGGACACGTGTCATCCTAAGAGGATGCCACATCAAGGTTGACAGTAGATAGTTTTGTGGTGAAGAGAATGATAGGAGATGAGGGATTAATTTAGATTCGTTTAATTTGATTATTAAGAGGCCAATGTATACACTTAACGGTGATTGTTAACGATGTTAACATTTGAGGTGCTTTACAAAGTTTTGGCCACGTCATGGGGGTTCTATCAAATAAAAAAAGATCACGTGTGTTATTTTTAAAAACTTGATACTTAGTGGGGGTTATTTCTAATTTTTCCTTAAAATTATAATTAACCATGTTTTGTTAAATTTAACCGTTCAATTTATATTGTGGAAGTTTTTTTTGGGGGTATAGAGTAGAAAACGCAATTACTCGAGAGTATTTCATAGAAAATCCCAAAAAATCTATATACTAATAGATAAGTTGCTTTGCATGAGGAGCCTCCAATCTCTCATTCGAGCTTCCACATGAAATCCCTCCAAAACACCCCTTTAAATTAAAAAAAAACTACCTTAACTCTCCTCTCTAATAGAAATGTTAACTGCCTAATATTTTTAATTATTCTTTCATTTAAACAAAAACATAAAAGAAAAAAATATAACCATACACACGTTAATCTACATTTTTAAGAGATGAACAAAATAATAGCAACTACTTCCTACCTATATATTTTTTTAAAAAAAAACAAAAAAAACACACATACACGTTAGCAAAGTCTTTTAGCCTCATTAATTTATTAAGGGTACTACCGTATTTTAAGAGGGGGGACACCATCTTCCTCCCGCCTTCCCTTATATAATAGAGATGATTGTGTTTTACTACGTATTATATCTTAAGTAATTTTTAAGAGGCATTTAATATTGTTTTGTTTTGGGAAATTTCATTACCTGAGGTTTGACCTAATAGCTCTTATACACCTGAGGTTTCAGGATAGGATCAGGTAACCCTGAGATAAGGGTATAATAGCTCACGTAACCCTGTCGTTACTTTTTCCGTTAAAAAAGACTAACGCCGTTAGTTTTACATTCACTTAACATTTACACTAAGTAATTAAGCTATTTAACACCTAATTAACTAATCAAATACTTAAACTAGATAATTAAGTCCAACCAACCTCCCATTGACCATCAACCATACTCCAACCTCCCATTGACCACCAAGCATCGCACGACCACTGATCCACGCACCACCCTCAACGACCCCACACGATCACCACCCTAAGCGACTAAGAACCACCACCCTATACGATCCCACACGACTAGGAACCACCACCCTACAAACCACGAAACACCTTCCCACCTCAACCTAGCCACAACAACCAAACCGCCACCTCAAGTCCTCAACCCAGCCCTAATTCAACCCAAAAACGGAGGAACCAACAACAACAACAATTCGCAACTAGTAACAACACTTCGCAACCAATAATTCACAACTAACAACAATTCACAACCAATAACACCAACAATTCTGGGTTTAATAACAAATTCGAGCAAAACCCCCAAATTCGAACTAAATAACAAACTCAAAAACCCAAATTCTCACAATCCCCCAAATTCGAACCAAAACACAAATTTGAACAAAATCCCCAATTTGAAACTTCAATAACCACTACATAATTCGAACACAATTGTGGCTCGAATTGGGGTTTTGTGTGATTTGAATGGGATTCGAATGAGCTGCTAGTGTGTGGTTGTTGCTGCTAGTGGTGGTTAAGGTGGTTATTGTTGTGGGCGGCTGGTGGTCGTTGTTGTTGTGGTGGGATGAATTGAAGGAGGCTGGTGGTTGTCATTGTTGGGGTTTGAAGGATTGAAGAAGGTAGAAGGTTAAAAGAAAGAGGAACATTGAAAGATGAATTGTAAGCAATTAGAGTATTTTATTATTTTTTTAATTTTTAAAGATTTTTTAATTGTTAATTCAGTCAATTTTAACAGCTTTAGTCAATATTTAACGTCGTCAATTAAATTTTAATGGTCAGGGTTACGTGAGCTATTATACCRTGACCTCAGGGTTACCTAATCCTATCCTGAAACCTCAGGTGTATAAGAGTTATTAGGCCAAACCTCAGGGTTACCTGAGAAAATTTCCCTTTTGTTTTGTGTCTCCCTTCTAAAATATTAAGTATATATAGGTTTAATTTGTATTCAAGCTATTGTACTAAACTTTATAACAATGAAATTATTAAAAGGGAGACGATAGAAGAAACTTAAAGATAATAGTAAGATCAATGAATAGATTATGAGTTAGAAATTTGAAGAGATTATGGATATAAAAACATGTTTAAAAACTTGAAAGTTAAATTTAATTAGGAGAARAATTATTGATGATGTGTGATTATGCGAAAGCGAAATAATGTGTAATTATAAAAAAAGAGTGATTTGTGAGGTGCCATTTGTCATATTTGTGTTTAGGTGAGAGTTTTAATATAATAAGTACTAGTTTTCATGTGTCACGAAAATGAAAGGAAACCGGATATTAAGAAATGTTGGCGAAAAGCCTTGTACAGTGTTTTCCCCTTCTAGTTGCATTAGACTCAGAGCACTTGTAACAATGAGCAAAATTTCCTCAACAAAATAATTTTTGGAATCCTCAAGCCTTGTAACAATAAGGATTGGCTTCCTCATGTTAGAGCACTCGAACATTTCCTCTCAGCAAGAGGAAGATAAAGTTTGCACAGTAATCGGTGGGCCCCACAAGGCTGGGTGCCACAATAAATTTTTTTTGCTTCAAACCCAGCCAAAACGATGCGTTTTGGCGTGTCGTTGAACTGAGACACAGCCAAAACGCGTCGTTTTGGCTGTGTTTGAAGCAAAAAAAAATATTACTGCCCACCTGAGCTGGCGCGTCAGTCCAGCGAATGGCTGGCTGACACGCGGCCAGCTCAGGTTTCTAACCAATCAGAATTTAGTATATAACCCCAACGGTTATATACTTTAAAATGCAATTTCCGGCATAAAAAAAACAAAAATTTAACCAGGTACAGAGATTTGATTGTATTTTATCCCTCCTCCTTATAAATAGGACACCATTATCATTTATTGGCGCTTTTATATTTTTTTTGGACACACTTTCCAAAGATCACAACATTTATTTCACTGCCTTTCGTTATTTTGTTTCCTCCAATTTTTTGTTCAAGCAAATCCTCAATTTCAAGGTAAGTTTCCATCAAAATTTTTTTATAAGATTTCTGAAAATATTAAAATTTGATATATAGTAATGTTTTTGTTGTTGTAATATTGTTTTGTTCATTTTGGAATTATTTTTTTTTTGAATTAGCTTGGCTTCTTGAAAATATTTGTATTTCGTTCAAATATTTTGCTTTGAAATTTGTAAGTATTGTTTTTGTTTTTCATTTTATGAATTAATGTTGCTTCTTGGAAATTTTTTCTTTATAAGATTCTGAAAAATTATCTTTGATAATAGTAGATTGATAATATTAAAATTTTTTTTGTAAGATTTCCCTGAAAAAAATTATCATATCATAAATTGTTGTTCATTTATGAATATATATTTTTTTTGAATTAATTGTGCATTTTCTGTTAGTTCCTTGAAATTATTTAAATTAGTGAGTATATTTCTGAATGTTGTAATTTTTGCGAAATTTTTGCCAGATTTGTTTAAATTTGTGATTTCTTTTTTCCCCTAAATATTGAAATTTTGTCAAATTTGTTTGATAGTTGCACCTCGTTTGAAATATGGAGGCACAAATAGTTACGATTCTTTCTTTTTTTTTTGTCTTTTGGATAATTTGTTTCTATTGAATTTTTTATTGGAAGAAGATTAATTGTGTTTAAACATGGATTTCCACGAAATGGACCGTAGACGCACCCGCCAACTTTCACATGAACATTGATACAACAAATTCAACGATGCCTTTCTTATCACTCAATTTCTCCATGCCTTCTTTGCCAAAAAAGCAGGAATGAGGTTGTCCCCAAATCACTTTTCACCCCTGTTCTCAATCGGAAACTCCAGGAATACTTCTCAGTACTAAAATGTGCTTATATTCAGTGGGAGTAAACTTTTCCAACACGGAGGAAAGGAATCCTGAGGAGAGTGGTTTTCCACAGAGACAAAACCACAATATCCCTAGAACGGCGCCAAATTTTTCCCCCAAGCAGGTTCCCGGTTCCACAATAATCCCTTTGAGGGCGGACTCGTAATTGGTTTTCAGTACAGAGGAAATACCACATCAATGTTGACATTGTACAATGCAAAGTTTTTAGTGAAGAATGCCTATAGTCGGTAAAAACCAAAGACTAGTGAAAATCCTTGGAGAAAGGTGGGGGGTCAAAGTGGCATTGGATGAAAAGCGCACAAGAGAGCTACTTCCTTCCGCGGCCAAAGAGAAGCTAAAGAGTTGGAATGCCAATTCGAGAAAGATAGGCTAGTGATTTTACTGTTCATGGAGCGCTGCGTTACTGAAACGAGGCGGGAAAGAGCGGATTGGAAAGCGATCTTGGTGAAAGTCGAGCAGGGCTTTCAAGGAAGATCAGTCTTTATTTTTTATGCCCCAGACTTCTAAAGCAAAAAAACACAATAATTGGAGCATTTACCACATGACTGGGAAAATGGTTTAGAATGACCAAGTGATGGAGCAAATTGAGATGGGGGAAAAAATGTTCCGAAAAGATTGAAGGGTTGCCCTGTGTTGTTGTGTTTTGAATAGATGGATGGAGCAGGGTTGGAAGAAAATAAGTAGGGGGGGGAAGAGAATTCCAGGAATGAGGGTGGTGATTCGAAGGTGAAGCTGTAGCAAGTCGTAGTTACTGTTCGGAGGAATACCTTCGCCTGAGGGTGTTAAAGAAAGGCAAAAGGCCCAGGCGCAAAAGAGCAACTGCAATGAAAGATGATGGGTTATTGGGTGACAATGAAGTTAACATTGAGGGTAACCCAAATCAATTCTAGTCTTTGGACAGAAGAAGTAAAAAACCTATCCCCCTGAAAGAACGCACAAGAGAAAATAAGTTTTTGAAAAGTAACAGTTTGATGCAAAATTCCTAATAGTCAAAGGGGAAGACCCTTCTTACAACCAGCGGAAAGGAGGCGTTAAGCAAAGGGATCAACCTCCCCTGGGCAAAAAGAGGTTAAAGGCCAACAGATAACCGTTTAACAAATGTTGTTTTATTTTCTCGTATTGTGGTTTTTTAGGATGTTGTGTTTTTTTGAACTTTAATTTGATTTATGTTTTTTTAGTTTATGTTTTTATGTTTGTTTAATGCTTTTTTAATGGGTTGTTTATTTTTTGTTTTTATGTAAATGGCCACTTTTAATATGTAACTCACCGGTTTGCTTTACTATTCTGTTTTGAAAATAATAATTGAAATCAATATTGTTTTTTTGTGTTCTGTAATTTGTTCTTTGCACACATCAAAATTTTCTGAAAAGCAGACCAATGAATTTTAACTTTTTTTTTTTGTAACAAAGTCCTCAAAAATTACAAAATAACTGTTCCTGACAAAAAGTTTTGTGAAATAATTTAATCAACCAGAGGCAAAACATTTCAATTTTTCCTGAAAAAGCACAATGAAATTTTTAGAATTTTTGTTTTTGAACAGTTCCCAAAAAATTACAATAACATGTTCCCTGACAAAAAGTTTGTAAATAACTTTCAAATCAACAAGGCCAAACATCATTTTTATTTCTGAAAAAAGCACCATGAATTGTCTTTTTTTTTAGAAGACGAAGTCCCCAAAAACTACCAATAATGTTTTTCTCTCGACCACAACACGTTGCTTAATATTATCAACAAAGGCAAAAACGTTCAAAATTCTTTTTGAAAAAGCACAAAAACCATGAAAAAAAGTTATTTTGAACAAGTTTAGCCCAGAAAGCACAGCTCAATTTTTCATCTGAAAAAAAGCACCATGAGAAATAACAAAGAGTAATAGAACCAACACAAAGCAATCAACGTTCGACCTAGAACTGCGTTCTTTGTCCCCCCTTTATTTTCCCGCCGTTAACCCATTCCCTACTCACATAATAAGGCACACATTCTTTTTTCCAAAGCCCCATATCAAACATATAAACGACAAAATTCAAATTTTCCTTAAGCAAAACCCAAAGCAATGATTCATTTCCAAATTTAGCTTTCATCAAGTTTTTCTAGTTCCTATCTTAGTTCAAAGATTTAAACAAATGAAATTATTGAAGAACTCTTGTACAACAATATTTTATTCAACCAAACACAAAACTCAAAATAAGAAAAGCGGCCTCTAGGAAAGAGTTTGAAAGAAATAGAGAGCAAAAGGTCATTCCAACAATTGTTTCAAACATTTACGTTTTGCTGAAGAAACTCAGTCGTCTCTTTAATTAATTGAAAAACCAGTTTTCCGACGGCAGATTTTCCCGAATGCAAAGGCCTTTGTTTTTGGTCGAATTTATGACAAGGTTGTCGAAGGAGAGATGAATAGGTTTTTTCAACAACGTCGTGATGCTTCTTGGAAGGCTGGGGTTTGTCACCATTGCAGAAGTGCAACCGCTTGCAATGAAGGAATGGTTTGGGCATATGTGTGTGGGCGAAGGATGGGGGTCAGGGAAGCTAGATGTGGTAGAGAGTACCTAGGACTGTGGGTAAAGGAACCCGCAAGACGGTTGGGCAAACCTAAGTCCACTTTTTGTTCAAGGGTTATATCAACTTTGAAAATGAGTACTTAAGGAGGCCCTACTGCTGTAGATTTTACAACGGATTCTTCAACCAGACAACCGTTTTAGCATATCCGGGAGAAAGTGCAAGCAGGAAAAGGGACGCTCCTTGCGGGCTGAACATACACTCCAGCGAATGCACTTCTAAGAACGTTGCGATTCGGGAATAGGATTGTTCTTTGGCAATTGGAATGAACTGTCTGTTTCCTTTTGAGAAAATAGCACCGTTGCTCTAGCCAACGCTCACATCTTAAGAACGTGTCCCGTCAGATTTTATTTATGAGATTACATTTTGTGATGCACGGTGTCTCCTCGCACGATGCTAAATGCCTTAGACTCCTATTTGTTCGATAGGTGTTCGCAAGCGCTCGCCCACAACTTTTACTGTTTAATAATCGACTTACGACTACCGGCTATTTATACCTTTAGCAGACGGAATCTATCCGAAAGGCCCCTACCATTTCATCTCAAGTGTAATACACGCATCCTCACAGGTAATTGAAAGGACAAAATTGGTTTGGCCTTAAAACAAGGCAAGCTGCTCGTAAAGAAACCGTCCGAACGGGCAATTTGGAAATTTTTGCAAGCCGGTTTGCAATTTAATACGCACAAACCGTCGCTTGCGCATATACGACGAGAATGTTTGGGGTCCCACGTAATGAAAGCTTGTAAATAATTTCTCCACAACATGATTCTGTCGGAGGACGACACGACACAAAACTACAACAGGGAGCAGATTGGTTTTACGTCGGTACTATGAGGAAGACCGCCCGCAAGGTTCTGGAGCTGGCACTGGTGGCTCGTTGAACCAACGATGAGCCTTTTTGAATTCAATGTCGGACGACCGGGCAACATGGACTTCGAGGCGTACCTCAAACGCAGGCTTCAAGTTCGTGAAATAGAGAAAACATTTAGCACTAAAACGAGATTTGATTGAACACATTTGGGAACCTTCCGTCACACGCTGAGTGATGAGATGTATGAAGCTTGTAACCTTTGACCTATGTTTTTTTTTCAATTACATTGTATATGTACGCTTAGAATTTTTTGTGCTTTCATAATGCGATGTTTTTTTTTGTTGTTTTTAGTCTTTGTATTCTTGTTGTTTTAAATAAAAATCAGACATTTGTGACGAAAATAATTACGTCATTTTCCGATGATTCCAACTTAATTTAGTGTAAACGTAATAATAAATTGTACACTACCCTCAATTCTTACTATTTTCCAGAACTTTTTAAGGTGCGTAATTTTTTTTAAATTAAATTCCATTATCAGAAACCAAGTAATTTAATAAATTAATATTATGATTAATAATTTACCTAATTATGTAATTACTACGTTACGTTAATTAATCAATTAATTACAAAATATTGTTAATTAACAAATGTTTTATATTTTAAATTGAAGTGGGAAAAAATTAAAGATGATGTGTAAATTGGTGGGGTTATAGGAAAAAGTAGGAGAGAGAGTAATTGAGGAAACTTTTTTTTCTCATTGTTATGGAGGAAAAACTTTTGATGAGGAAAAATGGAATGGGAAGAGAGAGAAAGTAGGAGAGAGAGTTAATGAGGAGAAAGGAAAAAATTTTCCTCATTGACTCATCTTCGTCTCAACAACCATATTTTGCACCTCTTTCTTCGGACATCCTTTTCTCTTTTTTCCATCATGCATTAGGTTTCCTCCGCACTAACAACACCGGAGACGCCAGCCAAAGAACCAGCCCCCAAGGAAAAAACCACACAATGGCAATCAATCACCTACACCAGGAGAGCAAAGGCAAGACAAGACACTAGTCACAATCAAGGTCAACCCAGAATGGAATAGGACAAAGGCAACTTTAGGACTTCTGCAGGCTTAATCCTTGATATGCAGGGGCTTGTAGTTGTTGTGATCCACTGAGCACTTTTCAGAATACCTTTTTATGTTGTTTGTTGTATTATGCTTAGCTAATTAAAAGGGGGAAGGCACCTTTTGGGAGAGCAGCTTGAGTATTGTGTAGTTTGAGTAGTTTTGGAGACTTGTGACCTTAAGTCACTATCTTTTGAGAGTAGTGGCCTCAAGCCACCCCCATTGTAACCGTTGTGATTTTAATCAAATAGCCAAACTACTTACCTTCCCAGATTATCTGTTCAATTTATCAATTCTCAACAATTATCCCAAATTCATTCCAAATTATTGTTGCAATTCCTACATCAATTAATTACAAAGCAAAGCAGTATAGGCAGTGTGTGACAGTTTCCAGTTTTTTTGTTTTTGGAAACTGAAACTGGAACAAGTTTTCTTTACCTGTGCCACCTTGTGCTCTAACATAAGTTTTCCAAAGGAAATTACTTGGTAAACACCTTGTGGGATAGTTTCTTTTTAGTAGAAAGTTTAGAAAGAAGCTTTTGTTGGCCCCTTACTTTGATATGAGTTTTGCTGATATCATTTTTCATCAATTATAATGATGAATAGAAGAAAAGGAAGTTGATGATGCTAAAACAGTCAACCTTGAAACAGGCGAAGCTGCAAAGAATAGTTTTTACTAAGCATAATCTGTAATGGTCAATTTCATGATACATTTTTGAAGTTGGTTGGTTTGAGCTTGATCTGTATTACTTGCATTTTGCTGTGTCCACTGTAAAATCTATTAGTTCTGCCTGAATCTGTTTACTTGTATAGTTGTATTACATTAATACTTTTACCAATTTCTGAAAATTTGTGAGTCCATATATAGTCACTAAAATCCTTACGCAGTAAAAAATAAAAAAAAATGTCACATGAATCATAATAAGTCCTTACGTAATGTCATAATTTCCTTGTTCTAGGTCACCCTTATCATAGTGACGGATTAACATGCATGGCAATAAGTCCAGATTCAGCTATTGTTTTGACTGGTTCAAAGGATCACAAGGTTCACATGGTCAATATTACATCGGGGAAGGTGTGACTTGAAACTTTTATAAATTTCCATCCCCCACCATCTCTGTACATGTGTATTGTTTGTTCTGCCTTTTAATCACTGGTGTTGTTTTCTGCAGGTGATCGGAACTTTGAATGCTCACACGGATTCGGTAGAATGTGTTGGGTTCTCACCTAGGTTTGTCAGCTTCTGAGTGAATTCTGACCTGTACTTGTAGTTAAGGAATTCTTACTTGAATTCTAAAAATAAAATGCGAAATTGCTGATTTGACAAGTGACAGTCGGTCGGTCGTTATTTAGTAGTCTCTGYAATTTTATTTTTAAAAAGCGCAACTAAGTGCAAGGTGACTGAGCTGGAACTTTTGCAACTTTTGTGAGCGGCAAAGTGACTTACATGAGGAGTAAAGTAAAGTTAAAATAATTCTTTTGCTTGGCCACATCTACGGTGATATTGTAGGCCTGAGTTGAATAGTTAAAGATACATCTATTCAGCCCTTTTAACTCAATTTTGAGAAAAAAGTAATAAATTTATTGCATTATATYTTGTCAATTTGAAGTTCATATTATACATTTGGGAAAATTTTAAGTTGCAATTTATAGCAAATTTTGGCTACTATCATGTCGTCCATTACTGAGGTCGGTGAGTCATCTCTGTTAAGTTCTGACACAAACCGCACAATATATTCAATTGATTGATGTTTGGGGTTATTCTTAAGGTGGCTTGGATAAGATTGCGGTTGACTGATTATGGTGAAATGCTGGTTGTGGTGTTGGTAGTGTGGTTGAAAATGGGTAGTGGATATGGCGTTTGGTAGGTTAGGTGAGCTGTGGTGGTGAATATAGTTGTGGCAACGCTAAGGTCTACGTACGAGGAAGGAAAAGAGAGAGGTATTAGCTGGGCCTTGGGCCTTGCTATATACTGATAAATYGTGGCTTTATTACGTGTCTGGATGAAATGAATCACTCTTAGTAGGACAACAGTAGTGTAGGAATTTTCCCCTAGGAGTGGGTAGAACTGTAGAAGTCTCTACTAGTATAAATAGTACTAAGTAGAGAGAGTATAGGAATAGGACTATAAATATGTCAAATGTTAATGTATTTTGAGTGAAAACTCTTTGGGAGAGTTCTGATCCTTTCGAATGCTCACTTTGGGAGAGATTCAAGCCTCTCAAAAGCTTGATATTTTGATAATTATTTTAGTTTTGTCTAATTTCATGTTATCTTGATAATTATCTTAGTTTGTCTAATTTCATGTTATCTTCTATAATATCTCATCCTCAGTTCTTAAAATTCTCTCATTAGTCATTACTTTGTAAAATCAGCATTAATCATCATTATTATTCTATTGTACTATCTTAGTCCATGTCAGTTTATCGCACACACCGGATTGTAAGTAAGCAGAGAACGGTCTTCAAAGGAGTCAACCCATTTTGATTGTTTTCAACAAAGGGTGGATTGTAACCATTCTGGTCATGAAAGTATTGTTTTATTTCTACAACAGTGGGCGTTGGGTTGCATCTGGAAGCATGGATCAGAAACTGATCGTGTGGGATCTTCAGCATTTCGATCCTCGCAACACATTTCTTCATGAGGTTTGCTTAAATCGGACAAAACACATACAAAAGCTTAGGGAATAAATAATCCGTAAGTTTGTAGAGTTATCCACACAACACAACAGTTGAGTCAATGACAGACGGAGCAGAAAATAGATAACTAATCCATAGTTTTTACATCCATCCTATAATACTTGAGTGGTTCCTCCTTTGAGTAGGTATACAAAAGCCTTAATTAAGATTCTTCTCATCTCAGCCAAGTTCTCTGGAACACTTGCAATACCGTATTTAGCTGTAAAACAAATATCTAAGTACAAATTTTCACTAATTCATCCAAAACAGTCAAATGGCTCCTTAATGTCAAACATGAATCACTATGAAGACTTGATAGTCTCTTTGCTCGAACTGCAATACAACACAATAGCATGCATATTTTTCTCTCAAGTGTTTCTCACTTTCATTCATTCATTTGCATTCAAAGCTGCTGCTCTTAAATACTTAGCCAATAAACCCTAGAGCATCTAAGGGGAATATTCTAATGTCACATGCAATCATTAAATGGGCACATGATCCCAAAAAGATATTACATGACTCATAACAGAAAAAGTAATAAGGCCACTATGGGCTTACAAGAACTGAGAAAAAACACAGGTCCAATAAGGCCTGGTTTTAACTCTTCATTCTCCTACACTCCCCCTCAAGCTGGTAGTGGAGGAGAGGACACTCCAAGCTTGTGCAGTAATGCTTGATGTTGCTTCACAGTAAGCTGTTTGGTAAAGACATCTGCTAGTTGCTTCTGAGAAGGGATGTAAGTTGGCTGGATCACACCCTCTTGAGTTTTGTCTCTGATAAAATGACAGTCAATGTCAACATGCTTCGTTTTCTCATGATGTACAGGATTTGCAGAGATGGCAAGGGCAAAAATAGGAGTAGATCCCAGAGACTTGAGTCCAAGGTCCTTGAGTAACTGCTTAAGCCACATAACCTCACACACAGTGAAGGCCATGGACCTATACTCTGCTTTTGCAGTAGATATTGCTACTACAGTCTGTCTTTTACTCTTCCAAGAAATTGGAGAATGTCCAAGCATGACACAAAAGCCAGATGTTGATCTTCTGGTGACAGGGCATCTTGCTCAGTCACTATCACAATAGGCATCCAATTGTGCTGCAGAAGAAGAGGCTAGCAAAATCCCTTGAACAGGTGAGGTAGAGAGATACCTAAGTACCCTCTTAGCAGCTTGAAGGTGCACTGTAGTAGGCTTATGCATAAATTGACTAAGGACATGAATAGGAAAGGCAATGTCAWGCCTYYTAAGAGTCAAATAAATGAGCTTCCCAATCAGCTGTTYYTAGATAGAAATATCCCCAAGTGGATCACCWATATCAGWGGTAAGCTTCAGATGAGAGTCCATAGGTAACCTTAAAGGCTTGCAATGAAGCAAATTGTATTGTTTYAGAACATCAGTCAAGTATTTCTTTTGGGATAAGAAAATACCTTGTTCAGTTCTGTCCACTTCTATACCAAGGAAATACCTTAATTCTCCCAAGTCTTTCATGTGAAACTGTGAGGAAAGAAAAACTTTAGTAGCTTCAATGTCAGCCATGTCATTTCCACCAATCAACAAGTCATCAACATAGACTAGAATTGCAATGAATGAAGGTCCTTCCACCTTGGTAAAAAGAGAATAATCACATTTAGATTGAGCAAATGAATATTTCAACAAAACTCCTCTAAGCTTTGCAAACCATTGTCTTGGGGCCTATTTGAGACCATAGAGAGATTTGGTGAGTTTACACACCTGATTTGTGTTGGATGGTAACCCATACTCCCCCTGGAAATGAACTGATATTCTATGTCCAATTCCATGATACCCTGGAGGCATCTTCATGTATACATCCTCCTGCAAATCACCATGCAAGAAAGCATTCTTAACATCCATTTGATGCACAAACCCGTTTTGAATAGAAGCAACATCTAACAGTAGCCAATTTAGCCACAGGAGCAAAGGTCTCCTCATAATCTATCCCATATTTTTGCCTGTTGCCCATAATCACAAGCCTGGACTTGTATCTCTCCACAGACCCATTAGGATTGTATTTGGTTTTGTAAATCCATTTGCAACCTATAGGTTTTTTTCCTTTGGGTAGTGTGGTGATTATCCAGGTTTGATTCTGTTTTAGTGCATCCAATTCCTCATTCATTGCTTCTACCCATTGTGGTTGTGTGACAGCCTCCTTGAAAGATTTAGGCTCACAACACTGCACTGCTACAGAAAGAAAGCAACCAAAAGTGGGAGTGACAGGATTCTTTATACACTTTTTAGCTTCAGTAACTTGCTTAAGCAAGGTGACATTTCCTGTGTAATAATCATTGTGCCACACAGGTGCCCTGTGTGTTCTGGCAGATTGTCTAATTGCAGGAACTTGTGTCTTTGGCTGCAAAGACACATTCTCTTCATTTGATTCATCTCCAGTTTCTTGTGTTTGTGTGTATTCATGCTCTACTTTTGCTTCCTCTATCCACACATCATCAATGTGGAACTCAGGGTGAGACAAAGGGTGAGACAAAGGACTTGAGGTGTTGCTTTTAGGTTTGAACACATGATAGGGATAGATATGCTCATAAAAACTGACATCTCTGCTGACAAATGTGTGATTAGTCAGCAGATTAAGTAATCTATATCCTTTTTGTTTGACTGGATATCCTAGGAACACATAAGGCACACCTCTTGGTTTAAACTTATCAGATTTTCTATCTGGATTAACAACAATCACAAGGCAACCAAAGCATTTCAATTTAGAATAATCAGGTTTATGATTATTAAGTACCTCAAATGGTGTATGATGTTCCAGAACATGAGTTGGCAATCTATTGATTATATGCATAACTGTCATGGTACAGTCTCCCCAATATTGCAATGGTAGACCACTTTGAAACCTGAGAGCCCTTCCCATTTCAAGAAGGCTCCTGTGTCTCCTTTCTGCTCTTCCATTTTGTTGTGGCCTGTCCACACAAGATGTTTCATGTATGATTCCTTGCTCATTGAAGAAAGGCTTGCATTTTTTATCCTCAAATTCCCATGCATTATCAGATRTGACTCTTTTAACACTCRTGTTATACTGTGTTTTRGCCATGTGCACAAACCCTTRAATYGCTGTAAAYGCATCACTTTTAGCTTTGAGTAAGTGAACCCAGGTCACCCTGCTGTGATCATCAACAATTGTCAAGAAGTACTGATGTCCTTGCCTAGTGCTCACCTTATATGGACCCCATGTGTCAATATGAATGAGATCAACGATGTCCTTGGCTTTCTTGTCATTCTTCTGAAATGGTAGCTTTGTGAATTTGGCCACAGGACAAGTGATGCATTCTTCTGCCTTCTTCACATTAAAACCCTTCAAATTTTCAATCTTCTTGATTCTTTCAAGAGGTGCATGTACACTTGTCATATTCCTTTTTGGTTTCTCCCCTATGATCTCAGTTAGTATTGCTAACACTGCATTTCCAGCTAACTGTGTTCTTGCTTGATCACTTTTACCTTTCACAGTACTCAGCTCTTTCTGAAGTTGATTAAAAAGACTTTCAATTGGTTCATTCACCAAATAATAAATGCCTTTCACTGCCCTTCCCTTCCCAAGGCCTTGACTTTTGTTCCTTCATAATTTTCAACAACACAGAAACTTGGGTAAAAAATCACCTTGTACCCTTCTTGAGTCAACTTCTGCACAGAGAGCAGATTATGCCTAAATGCTGGTATGTTCATAACCTTTTTGAGCTTTAAGTTGTACTTAAGCTTCACTTCACCACAATGATGCACTGTTGATGTTACCCTAGTTGGCAGACTGATCCTTGCTCCATTTGTGTTTTTCTCCACACTACTCACATGGCTCAAATCACATGTCATGTGGTGAGTAGCCCCTGAATCCACTCTGCATTTTCTCTTTGTGCAAAGTTGCACCCAATCATTTCAGCATAGTTTGCCTCCATATCATCACAAGAATCATCTTCACTCCTTTTGAGGGCAAGGGCAACATTCTCAACAACTGTTCAAGTTGTTGTGCAGTGATTGGACCACCACTACTTCCTTCTGTGTGTGAGCAAGCATTGGCTGCCATCTTGTTTTTTGCACTTGACTTCCCTTTATACCACCTTGGTTGTTGTTATTTTCCATAATTTGCCTTGTTCTGAATCTCCTTCCCCTTGCCTTTTGTATCCCTTTGGGTTGTGTTTTGGATACCCAATTACCGTCCAACACTTCTCATAAGTGTGACCTGATTTTCCACAGGCCTTACAAGCCCAACACTTCTCTGTGGTATGGCTTGTCTTTCCACAATTTCCACAAAGTCAAATGATTTTTCTTACTGTACATTGCTAGACCTTCATTCTCTTTTGTTCCAGATTTCATGATTTCCTTTTATGATTCTTCTTGTTGCACCATACTGCAGGCCATCTCCACAGTTGGTAAAGGGGTCATCATTAACACATGACTTCTCTGTGCCCCATATTGGTCATCAAGACCATTTAAGAACTGAAACAGCCTATGTTCCTCTTCTTCTTTGTGTACTGCATTCATGTATGCAGATATCTCTGAAGTAACTGAGAAATTGGGGGAAAATCACTCAAGGCTTCTAATTCCTCCCACACACTTTTCATCTCAGTATAGTAATCTGACACTGGTTTTCCCTGTTGTTTAGTCTCATATAATGCCTTGTGCAATCTATATTTCCTTGCACCATTGGCCACAGAGTATCTCATTTCAAGATGTTTCCATATTTCAGCTGCACTAGTCACAAACATAATAGATTTCTTTATAAGTTCTGACACTGAGGCCCAAATCCATGATATCACCATATTATTGCATGTTTCCCAAGCTTCAGCCTTTACTGCATCATTAACATCTTTCTTTTCTCCCCCTGTCACAAACTCCAATTTCCTCTTTGAGGCAAGGCTGATCTCAAAGGATCTTTTCCAGGATCTATAATTTCCAGAGCCTTCCAATTTTTCAACACTAATAGTGTTTGTTCCTTCTGAGGGATGAAGGTACAGGGGACTAGTAATGTCTATCCGAGTGTGACTCGTTGTGTTTTCTAATATATTAGCAAACAAGGATTCATACAAAAGCACAAAATCACTAAAAGACTCAATCTTTATATATATAAGATAAACTGCTGCACCTTGCTAACACACACAAATTTCTCACTAATGCTACTGRAAACAAACAGCCTGCAACTCGAGAAAGATAAAGATTAAAACTTTAAACAAAGAACGAAAATGCTCGAACCTGGCTCTGATACCATGAAGACTTGATAGTCTCTTTGCTCGAGCTGCAATACAACACAGTAGCATGCATATATTTCTCTTAAGTGTTTCTCACTTTCATTTATTCATTAGCATTCAAAGCTGCTGCTCTCAGCACACAAAACAACTTAAATAGTTAGCCAATAAACCCTAGAGCATCTTAGGGGAATATTCTAATGTCTCATGCAATCATTAAATGGGCACATGATCCCAAAAAGATATTACATGACTCATAATAGAAAAAGTAATAAGGCCACTATGGGCTTACAAGAACTGAGAAAAAACACTGGTCCAATAAGGCCTGGTTTTAACTCTTCATTCTCCTACACACTAAGGCTCCGTTTGTTTTGACGGAAAYCATTTTCCCGGAAAKTGATTTTCCTCCTTGTTTTAGTTTTCCTTTGTTTGTTTTGGAAAGGGGTGGAAAATCATTTTCCTCAAAGGAAAAAATGTCATTTTGGAAAAGGAAAATCATTTTCCTTTTATAGAGAAGGAATGTCACAATTTCCTCCCCACTCTTTACATCTTCCTTATTCATTCCCTCACCCTTCTTTCATTTCTATTATATTTTTCATTTCTTTCATGAGTTTTCCTCTAATCAAACAAACAAAGGAAAACTTTTTTCCTAGAAAATGATTTTCCATGAAAATTGTTTTCGCTAGAAAATGATTTTCCATGAAAATTGTTTTCCCTAGAAAATGATTTTCCATGAAAATTTTTTTCCTTCAAAACAAACGGAGCCTAATTCACTATGCCACCACATATACATCACTCAGAATCCTTTGCATAACCACAGTTATTCCCTTCTCATGGTTGTCTTTGACATGAGTTTCAATACATTTTACATGAACAAATAAAAAAAATGATCATCATCACTGGGATAGTAAGCGTAAAGAGGGAATTTGTTGCCTCATTGAAACTATAGGAAGATGCGTTTGTTTAATGGATCTCAAACCTAAGTTATTAAAATTCTCATACTCTAAATTAAAAATTGGAAAATTCTAAGTCATATCCCTAAAGAATTGGAATTTTCGAACTGTACCCATGTCTTTTCAAACTTCTAAGTCATGTTTTTAATTATTTAATTAAACTATGCCCTCCCATAGTACAATAGTTAACCTAAGTTAACTTGAAAATAAAAAAATAAAAATAAAAAAACCCCCCAAACCTTCTTCTCCTCCCACTCACCCATCACCGACCCCAACCAACGCAGACAACAACTACTACCGACCTCAACTGTTGTTGCCCTAAACTCCACCGACCAGCCGCCCCAACACCTATGGTACCTCCCCTATCGAAACCCCACCCCAAAAAAAAACATCAAACTTCTCTCCTTCGAAATTGGTTCGAATTTGTGTGTAATTCGAATTCGAACAATATTGACAAAATTGTTTTAGGGCTTTTGTTTGCTTACATTTGAATTGCAAAATCATGCATTTACTTATTTTTCGTTTTGAAATCAAGGTGTTTGATTCGGAAAAAAAAAAATCAAAACCTAGATTTTTTTTCCCCAATTTGATTTCAAATTCTAGGGGTTTTATTTAGGGGGTTGGGTGGGGGGGTTACGGGTTGGTTCGGGGGACTTCATGTGGTGTCGTAGGTGGGTTCAAGTAGGTTGGGGGTAGGTGTTCGAGTGGCTTGGGGGGTAACACGAATGGGTTCTAGGTGGTGTTGCGATGGGTTCGAGCTTGGGTGGGTTCGTGTTGTGTCGTTTACTAGGCTGATTCGAGGGTAGGGTGGGTGTTTGTATTATTAAAATTCTCAAAACCGGGTGGCGGAAACACCCGATTCCAGTCATTACACCATCACACCAGGGATAAAAAACTTCGACGTCATTGTACCCAATTGCATAAATCTTTCCGCAGAGGGAAATAAAATGGCACAAACCCTGATCAACAAGAACGACTTTGAACGGAGGCACGTGCTTCCACCCAGAACTCGAATCATCATTCAAATCCAAACATGAATAACCAGCGTAAGAGTGAAGGTTAGGGTTTTTGCGCAGCTCATCATCTTCGTCATCAGGTATTAAATGCATTCTGACTATCTCAGGATGATGTCCCCTAAAGACATAGATGACTGAACCCAAAGCAACGACATAATTGAACCCGAAATCCTTGTAAAGGACTATGTTTCTTCACCTCGTCTTTTTCCACATCAATTGTGTATAATTCGTCGTAACGTTTCAAGGAAACGTCGAGTCTAATCGTGTACAAAAAAATTCGAGACTCACTTTCTACTGTTTTCTTCTATCTTCCTGCCCTCCTCCTTCGGAGAAGTGATAAACCTAGCACTGCTAGGTAGGGCTGTTCATGAACCGGTCCAGACCGGAATTTGGACTAGTTTGGACCTGACCAGACCTGAACCGATGGTTCGGTAGCACCGGTCCGATCTCCGGTCATGAGAAATTAGCGTTTACGGGTTCGTCGCCGATCCGGGTAAAACTCGATGGTCCCCCTTTCTAGACGACCGACTGGTATATATATATATAATATATATATTAATACTAATATATAATATATAATATTACATATATATATATAATATATACATATATATATATATATATACATATATATAATATATACTAATATAATATATATATATATATTAATAATATAATAATGGAGAAATGAATAAAATAACAATAGACTTGCTGCTGCTTGCTCCTTTGCGTGCTTTACTCAATGAATAAGTGAATAACAATAACAATTGAATAACAATAGACTTGCTTTAGTCAATGTCTCGACATTTCACTTTTCCCCTTTGCTTTACTCCTCTTCTGATCTTCTTGCCTCTTCTGGTCTGATGTTGTTGGGCTTGCTGCTGCCACTGCTGCCACTTCTAACAGGTTATGGCAGAAAGTTGTATAAATACAGTACATGTTTTACCAAACTTTTTTTTTTCTTTTAAAAAAACTAATATTACCTAGCTGGTCCAAACCGATCAAAATCTGATCGGACCGGACCAATCGGAACTTGCAGGTCCGGTCCCGGTTCCTTTTCTTACACTACCGGTCTGGTCCAAGTCCGCCAAATTTCCTAATTCCGATCCACCGGTTCATCCGGTGCCGGTCTAATTCTGGACCAATGTACAGTCCTACTGCTAGGAGTGTAGCATAGGGCAGTGTCGTAATTTCGCAAGTGGGAAGGGGTTGGTGGAGTCACGTGATGCTATAATGCCCATAACAGAGTTTAGTTTAGTCAAAATTTCAACATTTCAACATTGCCTGCAACTTCTCTCTCCTCCCAAAAAACAACACACTCTCCAACAAAACACTATACTTCCTGAAAGAAAATTAAAATCTCTTCGTCTCCAACCATACACTCTCCATTGACGAGTGGCAAATTCAATCCAGTTTCAGAGAACAACTTCGATTTGAGGAAATGACACATAATTCATCGGACGAAGATGATTTGGTAAGTGGTTCATTTTCAATGGCAGAAATTAGGACTAATATCAAATGTAATTGAAATGTTTATGGATTTAGGTTTTGTTTAATTCATGTAATTTTATAAACTTTTTTTTTGTTTTTTTAAAGAATAATGTGGATTTCGTGACTAGGGTTTTAGTTTGTTCAATTAAAATAGCAATGTTTGTCCGATTGAAATAGAAATGTTTGTTCGATTTGCAAATTTCGTTGTTTGTGGATTTCATTGTTGGTTAAACTTTAGAATCGTAATGACTTAGGGTTTAATTTGGGAAATTTTTGAAGTTGGTTTTATGAAAATTTGAAAATTTTATAAGTCAAGTGAGAAGGTAAAAATCATATCTCGAGAGAGAAGATGAGAATGAGGATGAAATGTTGTTGCCTTATCAATTTGTGAAATTTACCCTTTATTGGACTAGTTCACCAATTATTTTGTTGGGTTTTAAGCTTCTTTCTATTGTTTTTAATGGAAGAATTGTGTCTTAAATTATTGGGTTTGTTTGTTTTATAGGTTGTTTTTGGATTGTAAGTTTGTGGAGTAACTTGTGCATGTTATCCTCTTTTGGAAGTTAATTAGATGTTACAAAATCTAACCTCTCATATACACAATTTCAGACTTTGAATAATTATAAATGGACAATTTAAAATCACTCACGATTCTAAAACTTTTCATGTAATTTATTTCAAAAGAGCCACTAAAGACTGTTGTTAAAAAAAATATTGGTTTTCAAATTTTTTTGTACCATTACACAACGTCATCTAAAACTTTAACAAACAAAACTACTCGACCGTCAATGTAATGTTAAATCCCCTCTTGGATTATGTATCTTGAAATGCTCTGAAAAAGGGACTTCATGTATAACTACTATCGACGTTTAGAACAATAGTCCTTTTGTAATGTTTTCTGAGTTTGTGTTGTTATTGTTGAGTAGTATCTTACACTCACACTTGTCAAAAATTGCCACCATTATTATCACACTCTTTCACCTAACTAAACTTGGGAAAATGTTTCAAGTCTCTCATTAAATTTTTGAGCCAGTCTTTTTGATTCATTGACATTTTTTCAGTTTTTGGTAGTAAAGAATGTCCAAAATTATGGATAATTGGATAAAATTTGATGTCTGATCATCCTCTAGTCCCACCCTTTGGATTTTTCCTTATTAATTCATTCAATTATACAAATGACACATAACATATTGTCTTCAATATGGTTAGACTTTTGTCCCTGATGTAAGTAGGCCTACCACTATCACCCACATTAAAATGATAGTGACATTTGAAAAAATATGTTTTGTACTTCGTATTAGTTGCATTGGCAACCTTATTGAAATTCAATTGTAAAAGCCATAGATTATTTCTATTGCATTAGCAAACTTATCTTGCCACATTGCATTGGCAATCTCATTGCATTGAAATTCAAAGCTTATCTTGCCACGTTGCATTGGCAACCTTATTGAAATTCAATTGAAAAAGCTATAGATTATTTCTCTAGCATGATTAACTAAAGCATGAAATTATCTGGGAACCATTTCAACCGGGCAACAAAGTTCACTTAGGGTAGTATGAACCTTCCACATCCCTAACACCTTATAAACGTCTTTAACTTCCTTTTCTAATGTAGTATCCACACAGAGGTATCTGTTAGGCTACAACAAACGTATAAACTGAACCACAGAAACTAGGCAAGGCGTTCAAAAGAACAGATAAAAAGAGAGCTTAAGGCCTTTGGTGTAATGACATTTCTTATAGCAATCAGTAGAGAGTTAAGTTGATTGATAGTAGTGTAACTAGTCTTTCCCAGCTTTTATACTTATAGGGGTGCCTTTCATATCCATATTTACTGCACTAATGCATTATGAATTATGAGCTTAAGGCTTATGAGCTTAAGGCCTTTGATTATTATTGTAAGCTAAAAAGAAGAAGCTATGTAAATGATCATGTTGTGGTGAAAAACATATCTCCAAAATTGCTATGAATTGATTTTTATGTTTGGAAAAATCATGTCGGCTTTCATTCTAACTACTATTCACTATTACAAAATTGGCAAAATCACCATTTATAAGAAACCGGTTAAGTCAAGTCACTGATCTCTTAAGATAAGAAACTGGATATTGAAATTAATCGGTCTCTTAAATACATGTAAGAAACTGGTCATATTAAAACCTGTCTCTTAAACTGATGTAAGAGACTGGTCATATCAAAACCGATCTCTTATTATAATTTACAAACTTTATATATTTTGAGGCAAGCCCACTAACGACACATTGATCCAAGTCATCCAACTCTCTAGAATATTATTGTATACCTTTTTACGTTTATTTAATAAACACTCCTCTTATTTGACTCTCCTCATTCCTCTCTTCTCTCTCATCTCATCACACACATTCAATTAAAAAAAGGGATTTTCCCCCATATACCCCTAACTTTAAGCCTAATAACCCATATACCCCTGTGTTTTTATTAGAAATGCCTCATATACCCCTCACATTAGCAAAAATAACTCAAATAACCTTAATGAAACCAAAAACCGTTAAATAGTTAACACCGTTAGTCTTTTATCCATTTGACTCTAATTATAGACCTTAATATTTCTCTCTCCTCCATTTGACCCCAAAAACCCAGAAATTGAAATCCCATCTCACCCCAAAAACCCAACCAAAATTTCGATCAAAAAATTAACCAACATGAACTTCTAATTACTCGATTTACTTCCTAAATTCACATTGCTTTTTCATTCAAATCTTTAAAAACTCAACTTTAAACCATTAATGTTCTTCACTCGAAACACCAGCATGAACTGGTAATTACTCGATTTACTCGATTTACTCTTTCTGACTTTTTCTCGTCAATGAGCTGAATTTCCTTCTAATTTCTTACTTCAATTTTATCAACAGTTCCCTTTGATATGTCAACGCTATAGAAAAACTTTCTTCTTCCAGAAACAATAACTTGTGAGCCATCTGGTAAGAAAGATGCATTTCTAATAGGCCAATCTTCAATGAAAATGGAATGCATCATTTTACTGCTCCCAACTTTCTGTCTAATCCAGGCGCAAGGAGCAACTGATGATTTCTGTGAAACTGGACATAATTTATAGGCCCATTCGAAGGATCTTCTGCATTTGCATCAACTAACTTCGATATCCCGAATCAACTCCATTGACCAACACAGAATCATTACCAGAGCAGTGAATAAGAAACAACACCGAATCATCCACATCCACATCCACCCCYTCGCAACTTTTACCCAGCGAACCAAACAAGAGCTTCCCCAAATTCTGCATCTGCATTTCTTCCTCAATCTCAATTGTGGCTTAATGCGACGCGGTGGAGCGGCCAGATTGTGGCCTTGTGGGTGGAAAAGAGGAGGAGTCGTGGTGGTGGTCGCGGCTCCGGTGAAGCTGGGCAGAGGACGGGACGTACGGGCTACTGCTTTTGTGTGTTTCGAGTGAAGCGCCGGTTAAGTGTCGGGGCTTTGAGAAGGGTAAACCGGTGATTGAGAAATGGCCAGCACTCCACCTACTGTTCCAGCGACAAAGAAAGAATAAGAAAGAAAATAAATTAATTTGGGACTTTTGATTAGAAGCTAAACTAACTTGAATTCAGATGATGGATGAGAATGGGTTTAAAGAGAGAGAAATGGTGGTGGTAATGGAGGTAGGAAGGAGGAGGAGAATGAAGGATGAAGGTTGAAGAATGGAGGAGAGAGATGAGATTATGGGTTAATTAGATTGAATTAGATGTTAATTGGAAAAAATCCTAACGGTGTTAACTATTTAACGGTTTTTGGCCTCATTAAGGGTATTTGGGCTATTTTCTCTAATGTGAGGGGTATATGAGCTATTTTAAAAACACGGGGGTATATGGGTTATTAGGCTTAAAGTCAGGGGTATATGGGGAAATATCCCTTAAAAAAATAATGAAACTACTCCATAAATCTCCCTTCTCTCATCTCATTTCGCTAAATCTATCTGTTGAAATAACCAGGCCACTCCATAAATTTTCTCATCCATAACACGAGAAAAGCCAAGTTCATTTCACTTGATTTCTCTTATTTCTCTAGATCTCAATCCTCAATTGATGTTCGATTTGCAAGCTTTGTGCGTTTTCGGAGGAAATTTCATTGGTAAATTTCATTTTCGTTTATGGGTTTTATGTTATTTTTTTTTATTTTCAATTTTTTGGGGTTTTTCGATTCTCTTGTATATAGATCTAGGTTTTTTTTGTTTCGAGTTTTTCTGATTTTATTCTTGTATTTTTCGATCTTTCTCGTTGCACCTTTTTTGAATATTGTGCAATTTTTTTTCAAGTTTTTGATTTAAAGGTTATTCACTATTTTTTCAAATTTGTCTAGTGCCATTCGATTTTAAGTTTTCTATTTTTTTTCTTCATTTTAAAAGTTTATTTCGATTTTGTTTTAGGGTATTCGGATTTAGAGTTTTTGGTTTTGAATATTTTGATTTTGGTTTTGATTATTGATTATTGGTTTTTCAAAATGTGTTGAAAAAAAATCTAAATGATGAAATGCCTGTGTGTTTTTAATCAAATTTTTGGGGTTTTCAATTACAGAGTTTCTTGCTTTTTTTCAAAATTCATGGTTACAATTATCTCAGCTAGTGGATTACTTGCATTGATTTGTGGTTGATTTTTCAATTCTCGATTTTGGTTTTTTTCGAAATTCTTGATTACTTGGATTTGTGGTTGAATTTTCCCCGTATATCTCATTTTTGCATATATATATATAATTTATATATATATATATATATATATATATATATATATTTATATATATATATATATATGCATATTTATTTACTTGAAGTTTTATTGAATTAATACAATACACAAAGGCAAAGATTGATTTTTTTACAAGAAGTTTTAGGTTCGTTTATTAGTAATATCTTCGGTTTATTTGGTCGATTTTTCTATAAAAAAAATCTGTTTTTTTACTAATATTTTTACTTGAATATTTCTGCCTTCAAATAGCTTCCCTTAAAACAAGTTACTCTGTCAAGTTGTGGATTGTTATCTTGTTTTACTAGTGTTTTCGTCTGTTAATTTGGTCTTTGATGTTTCTAATTTATTTTTCTTGATCTGTTTGCAGTTTGGTTAAAGGAGCTCAAATCTTGAAAATGAAGCTTATTCCTCAATCTTAGGTTGATGATAACTGTATTTAAATGTTATTTATTACCATTTTCTAGCACATAAATTACAAGTGTTATTGAAATTTTTATTTTTTCAAGAAAATAATAATATTTGAGCTTGCAAATTTCAATTCCAATGTATAGATATAAAAGTCGCCAATCAAATACAACCACTAATTTGGATAGTACGCCTGCAACGTAGCAGGCATTTGCTTTTTTTAAATTTATATATAAAACGTAAGAGACCTATTATTTAAAATCGATCACTTAGGTAATCAAAGAGACCGCATCTGACACAAAAATCGGTCTCTTTGATGTACCTAAGAGACCGATTTTGTGTCAGATACGGTCTCTTATGTTATATTTTAGGAAATCGATTTTTAGAAAACCGATCTCTTTGGTTGCTTGAAGAGACTGTAATTACTAACTGGTCTTTTAACCTAAGAGCCCTGTGAGTTTGAGACCGATTGTTATGCGGTCTCTTTGCCCCTTTTTAACCTGTCTCTTTGCATTTTTTGTAGTAGTGATTTTACAATTTTGGTTTACTTATATTATTGGATTTTTTGAGGAAAATACCTTGGTTTGGATAAATTCTGAAAATAAATACCTAGTTTCAGATTTATTTTACTTAAATACCTAGGTTTGAAATTTCTTTTATTAATCGGTACCTAGTTGTGTTTTCTAGGCTTATTTTTTGACGGAGTTGTTATGTGGTGGGGCCCACCTGCCTTTTTGCTTTCTTTTTTCTTCCCTCTTCTTTCACGCATTCCTACCTATTTCCTCTTTCTTCTCTTTAATTCTCCATTTCAGCCATCTTTCTCTTCAATTTTGTTGAGTCCCCTAGTGTTTTGAGTGATGACAAACAGTTGCAAGAATAGGTACATTGGTCTGATGAATACAACTGGTCTGAAKAGRTGAGATACTGTTCTTGGTCACTTGAAATATAGTGACATATATGCTAACAAGTTATATTGTGCAAATTGCTATATGTGTTTGGCATACATGAATTCCAACTGTTGAAGCAGAAAGTCCTTCGAGGAAGACTCAAGAAGATCAAGCCTATATTGAAGATCAAGGAAGCTTCGAGAAGTTGAAGAACATTGAAGATTAGTTCTAGGATTAGAATAAGTCTTCTTGTTGTATTAGTGCATGAATGTGTTTGTTGAGTGCTTGTATTATTAGTTGATGGCATTGGGCTTTGAACTTTCTCTCTTAGAGTTGAAGGCAACTAAACCAGTTGGTTGGTTGACTTTGACCCTACCAGTTGGGAGAACAGTTGTACTGTTCCACAACCGCGGATATCCTTGTCGAGTGAGAAAAGATTTTTGGAAGTTTTCTTTAAAATATTTTTTTAGAAAGTTTTTCTTAAAACGTTTTATGGAAACTTCAAAAGATGATCTGGGTGGGACCTATAATTTGGATATATGGTAATTACTTGAGATGCAATTAAAGTAACATAAGATATTATATCATCTTGTATGGAATAATATCTTATGGAACTTTCCTAAAATATAGGGAGTAGATATATCTTTATTTATCTCTTATATTCTAGGGTTGCATCACTAGTAATTGCTAGGCCTTTGGCTATAAATATCCATGCATATAGACTCACGAAAACACTTCTCTCTACGTTCTTAAAAGGTGTATCTTTGAGAGAAAGAAAGAGCAAAGTATTAAGTCTAGATCAAGCAAGTACAATTCATACACACGAGTGCACAAAAGATTTGAGCGTTCATATACTCTTGTAAACTCAGTGAGTGAGTAAATTGAGGGATTGCATTGTGTTGAATCACCCACGAAGGGGTTGATGATTGGGTAACAATTGTGAGTTCAATTGCGAGTGCTTGTGAGTTCAAGTGCGAATTAGTACACTTGTGTTGAGTGTGGGGTGACATTGTGTCTGTGAGTTCACATACATTGTGAGTGAGCGTTGCTTTGTTATTTCGGAGTAGAATTAATAAAAGTAACTAGGGTAGGAGGACGTAGCCCAGAGTTGGGTGAACCTCGTTAAATTTGTTTGTCTTTATTATTATTGCTCGATATCGTTCTACGTACTGTTTAACACTAGTTAGAGCAATTGTCTCATGGCCAAAACAGGAGAACCTAGTTCACAACAGGTAGCTATCTCTAAAATTCGTGAAGATATGTATAGTTATGATAGAGATAATATGCTTGAATGTTTGGAAACTGTGCTTGACGAGATCTTGGCTTTAAGTACTGATTATAAAGAGGGTAGAATGAACCTTAAGAAAAAAACAGAAGAATATGAAATTGCTAGTGCTAGTTGTGATCACTTACAGGATGTTAGTATGCAATTAAAAGATGAAAAAGCCGAATTAGAAGTAGCACTAGACCAGTGTAAAGTTGAATTGGAAACAGTTAAGTCACAACTTCATCATAATGATTTTTCTAATGATGAAGGTGGTGGTTTAACTGGTCCTCTGGTTGTTTTAAGTTAAAATCTAGAGGATCCAATCAACTTTGCTGCAACTAAGGAAAGGGCAAAGAATCTTAGCAAACCTGACCTATTCCAAGCTTTCAACTTGTTATTAGATGATGTTCAGGAATTGCATAGTGAATTTGTCAAAACCAAAGCTGCACTTCTTACTGTTCTCCCTACTCATCATGATCCAGAAGTTAGTCAAATGATTGATGAGTATGAAGCACAAATATGTGATCTAGTTTGTGAAATTCATGAGTTTAAGAAGGGTAAGCAGGACAGTTCTGTCTGTTGCGTTTAATTTGATACGGAGGAAGTATWCARCYTTTCTCATCATTAATTACACCACTCTTGGAATTGCAGGTTTTTGAGGCAAAATTTGAGAATGATGAGGTGTGTAGGTGGGGGCCAAAAAATTAGAGAAAAAGGAATAAAGTAGGTGGATTGATGAATATTTTAATAAAATAGTGGTATAAAAATAGTATTTAAATTGTGGTTCCCACATAAAAGAGAGAAGAATTAATATTTTACTTGGGGTCCCCATTTCAGAAAAGGGAAGAAATTAAAGTGGTACAATTAATATAAAATTTATATATTTAGAAATTGTTGCCATTAATGGGAAACGGAAGAAATAAGATCATTTCTCATAATCTCATGTCACCCTATGACTGTCTAAACCCAAAAATAAAATAAAAAAAAAATAAATAAAGAAGTTGACGGAAGGGAGGAAGTATAAACATTTCGTGTATTCTTTTTTCTTTGACAAGAATTAAACTCACGAGTCACGACATCCCTAAACTCACAAACCGTCAAACCCTTATCTCACTCCAACGAAAACCATCTCACACCACTACAGGACTTCCTTTGCTGCTCGATCACCGCACTTCATCACAGCTCGACGCAGCAACACTACTCGCCGTCGCAACACTACTCACTGCTCCTTTGCTCGCCGCAGCAACACTGTGCACCGCACCTTCACTCGCCGCCGAAACACTACTCGCCACCGTTAGGAGTAGCGCCTATAGGTGGTATGTTTTAATTTCGTTTTGAATTTTCTAATATTCTTTTTGTGTTTGTATTTTTCGATTTCAATTTAATTCTTTAAATTTATTTATTTTTATTGATTTTATTTTTCTGTTTTCGAACCACCACAACTGCCACCACTGGGCTTCGCCTCCCCAACTAAGCATCTGATTCAGTCAGTAGGCGTCCGTCGCACCACCACTATATCAGCACAGTAGCTCGGGCCCTATTCGGTTCTCTTTTGTTTTCTTTCTCTTGTTTTTAGGATTTCTTCCCATAAAATTGAGGGGTTTTATTTTCTAATTGATGTATTTTTTTTGATTCAATTAATTCTTGACTTGTTAAGTAATTCAGGCACCCAATAATATGTTACGTATGGGAGAATTATTAGAAGAGTACGTGTTTTTAAAGGAGTTTGAACGTGCTAATAATGGTTTGAGTCAAGAAAAATAAGGGTTTAAATCCATTTATAATGAATGCACGATTTGATTAATGCTTTTTTTGCTTGTTCTTGTTATTAATAATTGTGTTATTACTCCTCCGCAACCAACTGCCTCCTCCAGCCTTTGTGATTACTTATGATCACTTCTGCAGATTGTTCTTATTTGCCTGTTTTGTGATTACAAGAATGGTTTGGGTTTTACTAGTGGACTTTGCATGCCTTTTCAATTCTCTTTGTTGTGCTTCTTGTTATCCTTCCACTACTGGTGCTATTTCGTCGTGTAGGTCAGTACTTTCAAAGGCTCCTCACCTATGATGATTCCCTGTGGCTTGTATCTATTTTAGTGGTGTTTCTATGTTTTTTGATCTCATACCCTTCCACTACTGTCCTCAATTTGCTGATTACCGATTCACTAAGGTATACTTCATTAGTGGCAATTTAGCAATACTTTCGATTTTAGGAATGTTTATTGAGCTTATGATGATTAATTTCTTAGTTATTCTACTTGAAATGTGATAAATTGATGTGGGGTTGTTCTGAATTTCGTAAATTTGACATAAATTTCTGTCAAAAATACATCTGGTCAAGGGTATTCAGAGAGTAGTTTGGGAAATATTTGGTTTTCTTTTGGTGAGCAGCTCAGTAATGGCGTGGCATCTCATGGTGGTGGGTTATTGGACAAACCCAATTTGAGGGTTTTCGGTTAGTTAAAGAATGCCACAAAGAAGGCTTATAAAAGTACAATATTGTATATCCAGCCATTGATGTTAAGAGAAGGCTTCTACTACCTACAATATGTTCATGTGTGATGGCAAGGTTGTCGAATGTGTGGAGGGTTGAGTTTGATGATGATTAAACTTACATTGCTGTTATCTAAGAATTGGAATCTCCTTGATTGTTATTTTTGCTTTTGGTTTCATTGGCAACTTGCGTGAAATTAGTTTTCCGAATGGACGATTGATATGTCTTTTTTTTTCCGTTGCACGTCTGTTCTTGTTTTAAAGGGAAATGGAGCTGATGTTACTAAGGACTGTGTTCCTGCTGTCCCAGCAAGTTAAAGAGGTTTAAAATTCTGTCCTATATCCATCTTTTCATCATATATAAGTGCCTTTTTTTTTGAAGTTGTAACTAATTTTTCACTTTCAACTCTTTGTTCTTATGTTATTTTGTATGAAATTGCTATGATTATGCGTTGTTTTAGGATAGCAAAATCCCATATGACTGGTATCTAATAAATAATAACTGCGTAAAATAGTAATTATGACTGGTATGACTTATGACTCTTCAAGTTTGGGAATAGTCTTGATTAACTTACCTTGTAATTTTTAAACAAAGGGGGCGAAGTTGCTCTTTGCATTGAGAAAGCTTTAGCTGAGGCTGGCCTCGCCAAAGAAGATATCAACTATATAAATGCACATGCTACATCACAACTGGTGATATGAAGGAATACTAAGCTTTGGTTAGCTGCTTTAGTGATAATCTTGAGGTAACACAATTGTATTCTTTGATCTTTTGCAATATATTTAGATATGTTGCATATTAATCGATCCCCATAATAAACAGGTTAAAATAAACTTAACTAAGTCCATGACTGGCCACCTTCTTTGAGTAGCAGGTACTATTGAAGCTATTGCAACTGTACAGGTAACTCAAAATGAATGGGATAATCAAGTGATAGCTGATAGCTTCTTGCAATATTCGCATTGAGTATTGCAAGATCACTTTGATCCTGTTTTAGTTTTGCAACATCATGCGTGTTTACCAATTGAATAGAACAGAGAAAAAGTAAATGCATATGGAATTATTTTCCCCTATAAAATAATTGCATATGGACTGTTATGTCCTGCTTTTGCACGTCAACTTGTTTTGTATCCATGTTGTATACTTGTATCTTGGGCTTTTTTTATTTATTTCCTTTAGGTTTAGAACTCGTATTATTAGCCTTGAAATATAGTAAATCTTGTTAMAATAGTTAAATATGATTTGCTTATGTTAGGCTGTAATTTTACCCGAGTTTATTATTGATTATGGAATTGATTGATATCTTGCAGATTTTATGGGGCTATGGGGTTGATTATGGGTTATGCTGCTGTGTGAGCATGATCCCAAGCCTAAGCCTGAGGTGGGCGCTCGAGCTGGTGCTGGTGTCCACATATGACCTTCTGCTGCTTATTCTTGTATAGTTGTTGCTCCCATTGTTTCTACTATTCTGCTGCCCAAGTGAAGAAAGGCCAGATTAAGAATATATCATTGTAACTTTTTTAGTGGTTGTATTAAAAATTGTAATAAAAAATTCATTGTATTGATTGTAATAATAAATTTATGCTTGTAACTGCAAAACTATCTTTGATATGTATACTTAAAATATCTTTCATTTTCTAAAAAAAAAATAGAAATTATGTTGCATCTAAATGTTATAATAATACTTCTTAAAACCTATTTTATAAAATATTCGCCTTTATTCATAATTTGCGTCAAGATTTATTGTTGTCTCAAAACGTTAGTGGTTATAACAACAATATTTGTATGCCCCAAAAAGATGGCATTAGAGACAACTAATAGTTAGCGATGGGTTTATAGTTGCATCAAAATAAAAGTGGTGTAATTAGCAATATAACTTGTGTGTCTAAAAAAGGTGACATTAGGGGCAACCTATAATTAGTGATAGCCTTATGGTTGCCTCTAAATGTTAGTGTCTTTATTAGTATTATAACTTGTGTGCCTCAAATAGTTTGCATTAGGGCAACCTATAATTAGCGACAAACTCATGATTGCCTCTAAACATAAGTGGTTTTAGAAGCAAAATAATGTGCCTGCCTAAAAAGGTGTTATTAGATGCAATCTATAATTAGCGATGGAGTAATTAGAGGTAACGAAGAAATTGCTTCTAAAGACTATTTGAGGCAACAAATATATATTTAGATTCAATTTATGATTTCCTCTATATGTAACTTTTCTTGTAGTGTAAAACAGTTGCAGAACCAGTTGAACTGTTCACTGGTTGCGGTAAGATCTGATCATGCTACTGAATTTGAGAATGCAAGTTTTACTAACTACTGCATGGACAATGGTGTAAGTCACAATTTCTCAGCTCCAAGAACTCCACAACAGAATGGAGTGGTAGAAAGGAATAACAGAACCTTAGAGGAGATGGCCAGAACAATGCTCATTGAAAGTGGTCTCCCTAAGAGCTTCTGGGGAGAAGCAATAAGCACAACATGCTACATTCTAAACAGAGCACTGCTTCGTCCCATTTTGAAGAAGACACCTTATGAAATCCTAAAGGGAAGAAAACCCAACATTACACACTTGAGAATATTTGGTTGTAAGTATTATGTGCATAACAATGGGAAGGAACAATTGGATAAGTTCGACCCTAGGAGTGATGAGGCATTCTTTCTTTGATACTCCACACAGAGTAAGGCATATAGGGTCTTTAACAAGAGGACCTTGTGTATAGAGGAGYGTGTCCATATGATTTTTGATGAATATAACATGTTCTCTGAGATTCCACAGGTTACAAATGATGATGTTATAGGCTTATTGGATTTCACGGGAGAACAAACACTGGTCGAGATGATGCACAAGTAAGGGAACCAGACTCACCTACTGGTCCACCACCAACTGGTGATGGAGAGTCTGGTAATACATTTGAAGWTGAAGTTGTAGAGGAAAATTCACATGAAGACAGTGAATAGGCAACTAACTCAGGGGGAACCAACAACAATCAGGTCGACCCCACTGAGAATCAAGTAGTAGACCAGCAGACCACTTTGCATACTGGTTCCTCAGAAAATCAAGAGAATGCATCAGCTGAGGGGGAACATATGCCTAGTGGTAATGCTGATGAGAATGCACAATTGAATACAGGTTTTAAAAGTTATAAATATCAGTCCTCCCATCCTACTGATTTGATTTTGAGTGATATTAATAAGGGTATTCAAACTAGGAGGTCTGTTTATCAAAACTTTTGTGCATTCTACTCTTTTCTGTCTAGTGTAGAACCTACAGACTATAAAATGGCACTGTCTGATCCTGATTGGGTCTTGGCTATGCAAGATGAGTTAAACCAATTGCAGAGGAACAATGTTTGGCATTTTGAGCCTATACTAAAAGGTAGAACAGTAATAGGTACTTGATGGGTCTTCAGAAACAAATTGGATGACCTAGGTACAATAGTCCGAAATAAAGTTAGGCTTGTTGTGCAAGGTTACAATCCGCAAGAGGGCGTTGATTATGATGAGACCTTTGCACCAGTTGCAAGACTTGAAGCCATAAGAATATTGGTTGCTTTTGCTGCTCACATGAATTTCAAATTGTTTCAGATGGATGTTAAGACAGCTTTTCTGAATGGCTACTTGAAAGAAGAAGTGTTTGTAGAGCAGCCTCCAGGCTTTGAGGATGCACTGTTCCCCAACCATGTGTATAAGTTAGACAAGGCTTTGTATGGTCTTAAGAAAGCTCCTAGGGKTTGGTATGAAAGGTTGTCAAACTTTCTAATGGAGAATGGTTACAAAAGGGGAACAGTGGACAAGACCTTGTTTACCAAAACAAGGGGCACTGATTTACTTGTTGTACAGATTTATGTTGATGATATTTTGTTTGGTGCAACTAATCAGATGATATGTAATGAGTTTGCTGATCTTATGCAGAGTGAATTCGAGATGAGCATGATGGGAGAACTAGGGTTCTTCCTTGGGCTGTAGATCAAGCAAACAAATGAAGGGATAATGATCCACCAAGAGAAGTACTTGAAAGAGCTCACTAGTACAAGAAAGGGTTATAGCAACGCATGATATTTCGCTCTCGCGATGCAAAAAGCGTCACTACACCCTATACCGACGCTTCCAAAAGTGTCTCTTAAGTAGCTGCTGCTAGGATCGATTGCAACACAATTGCAAAGCGTCGGTACAACATTAAAAAAAGCGTCGCAAGTTTGAAGCGCTTTTTATTAGATTATAAGGCACTTAATAGCATCGCAACAGTCTTTCACGATGTACTACTATCGACCTATCAAAGTTCTTACAAGCGTCGCTATAGCTATTACGATGCATTTATTAATAACTATAGTGGTGCTTTTATGTACCGCAAAGGTATTGTGAAAGTGCTGCAATATGTAAGGTGTGACATTTTTTTTATTAACCTGTAAAGACACAACAAAAAAGGAGCTTTCATTGGGGTTTTTTCTACACAATACAATGTTCGAAATGGACGACCAAATTTTATTTTACATCTAAAATCCAACCAAGATTAAAGCAAGCTTTATGCTATCCAACAAAAGGACTTCGAAATAGAGCAAACATTTATCAAAATCCAAAAAACATACGAAGTATCTATAATATATATAATAATATAAAATTAAAAATTAATTATCTTACAATTTATAAGTTAAAATATGAATTAAAGATAAACCAACTATCATATTACAAACTATACACAAAAAGTTAAATTATATGCACTATACAAACAAATGGTCTTAATGACAAATCATGGTAGTGGTTGCAGCCACAACAAAGCATGGGAGCAAGTGCGTGACAACAGGTTATAGTGACAGCAACACAGAAGACATAGTGGCAGCAACACATAAATGTAGCAGCCGCATGTCCGGCAATAGATTAGAGAATGGCAGCAGCGGAAAATCCGGCAATGAAACAGAGAGTCAAACAGAGAAAGACTGCAACAAATTAGAAAAGATAGAGTCAAGTATTTAAAATATCCATTGAATAGATTTAGCAGAATTTAATACAAAGTAGGGCATTTGACAATTGACATGCATAATTACCTCACATACTGATATGAAATTTCACCTCACATACTGATGACAAACCCAAGACTTTGTAGAATTAGCTTGCAAAAGTTGGAAATGAATCTTAAATTGGGACATATTCAAGTAACCCAACTCAGATTTTCACGAACTAGTTACCTTCATTAAAGAAGAATAAAAATGAAAGCACAACAATGTTAATGTTAATACTTGTAGTATATACCTTTAGATTATAAAATAACAAAACTTAGAGTTAAAGATGAAATCATGAAACAAGTTTGAGAAATGAACAAATCTTAACGCAGTCCTTGACAAGAAGCCCTACCAGATAACTAGACAAGTCAAAAACAAATAAAAATTGAAGAAAGTCATGATAAATACTTCATGTATATTATCCAAATGTCATCACCTAATCACCAAGATGCAAAAGCACACGGATAAAAACAATTGTATTATCCGTCCATTTATGACAGAATCACAAACTTTTTTAAAAAAATCAACATGGAAATTGGAAAAAGAAAACATCAAGTGAAGACAACATCTACAACTTTATATCAAACTATCGACGCTGAGGTAGTGAAGTTTTTATTTGTCCAACACCACATCCTTTATAACTTCTTTCCATTTTAAGTGCCCTATCAAAGACATGGAAACAACTTGCCGAAGGTCACTTCTCATTAATTCATTATAAAAGTTCAGTAACAATGTAACACACTAGCACAAAATACAAGTAATCTTTAAAGCCAACACTTTGTTACTATTACAAAGAATATCTAAAGTATGACGCTGCATTTCATTCCTCTGTTACTTCAATTACATACTCTCAATCTATGAATAACATACAGATAGAGCTATAAAGGTTACAGTATCATCCAATCAAAATTATATACTTGAAATTAATATTCAAAAGAACATGTATATATCCTATACTAGCATATCTATTAGGACTATCACTTATATAGTATGCAAAATTATATGAACCTCCATTTGAGTTACTAACATACACATATGATAAGGTTCCTACGACACACATATTAGGGATACCAATTAGAAACTCATATCCGAGTGTAGCATAGAATACTTAAACTAAGCTCAATTGCAAATTTGAACATTATACTTGAAGCAATAAATAGTTTCCTTCAATCACCAATGTTATTTTCACAAAATCTTATTGATAATATATAGTGGTAACCTAGAATTGGCAACTGCCTATTAAGCTTCTGTATGTGTAGCACTTAAGGAAACTTTTAGGGCAATATTCATTCCAAGCCTCTGTAGTCATCTTCTACCATAGCTATGATTTAACATCCAGTCTACATTGCACTACTTTATTGAATATTCACAAAATTATAAAATAATATTTTTCCTCACCTAATGATGAGCATTGAGACCATAGAGTAAAAAATAATAACCTGCAATAAGAAAACAATAGTAGAAAAATAATCAAAATAAATACTATGAAACAAAGAAAGGGTTGAAGTGTTAAACTGAAATTGAACTTATAACATAAATTATACCATCATACCTTACCCATAGTGAAAAGTTACTCAATTCACGTTTGAAAACTCGAAATCTTGAAAGTCACAAAGTCGAATTTGTCATACTAGCTGAAACCCAAATGAAGTTGCGTACAACCCTAGAAATTTGAGTGGAATCACGAATTAAACTTCCCAAAATTTAAGCTTCGTTTTAATCTAAGAAACCAAAAAAAGAGCTTAATATTGAACAAAAAGTCCCACAAAAAATCGACGAAATATTACTTACCAAAAAACTTAGAAATCGAACAAAATTGAATGTGATCAAATTCGAACCCTAACAGATTGCCCTCAAAATTGAGTAAAATTCAAACAATAAAGGAGAATATTAAAACTCGAAATTCATTCCAACAGTGATTAATTCAAGTAGAAATCATATATAAATAGAACTAAATTCAATTCAAGTGAGAGGGTAAATCTAAAAGAGAAAATGATTAGTTAGAGAAATATACCTGACATATATATGAGTAGAACTTTTAGGGTTTGTGTGGCATTGATCGACTAGCAAATTATAGGAATTGGTATGATTTGGAAGAGGTTAGAGACATTATTTTTGGAGAGGTGATATCATCGAGAGGTTATATCACACCATGAATGAGCTTTGGGGGAGTTCTGAAGAAAAAAAATGGATGAGTAGAAAAAAAATTAAAAGGCCCCTTAACTGCGTTATATAACTACGCTATAGTACAACACTTTCTAACTTGTGTCGCTATATATTTAGGAGCGTGTATTAGTCAGTATTATTTTCCTATTACGCGTTAATTCAAGTGCCTTAATAGCTTATTTTTCAAGTAGTGGCTACTGAAGAAGTATGGAATGCAGAACAGTAAGGCATATGACACACCTGTTCCCACCTCTACTAAGTTGTATGCAGATGAAAGGGGAACAACTGTGGATGCTACACTGTTCAGAGGTATGATTGGCTCACTCTTGTACCTCACTGCTAGCAGACCTGATATCATGTTCTCTGTGGGGTTGTGTGCTAGATTCCAGAGCAACCCCAATGAGTCACATCTGAAAGTAGTGAAAAGAATTTTCAGGTACTTGGTAGGAACAATTGATATGTGTTTGTGGTACCCCAGAGGTAGTACAGTTGAACTGGTCGGGTACACTGATGCAGACTATGCAGGATATCTTGTTGATCGGAAAAGCACATCAGGTATGGCACACTTCTTGGGARCATGTTTGATCTCTTGGGGTTCAAAGAAGCAAAACACAGTTGCTTTGTCCACAACAGAAGCTGAATACATAGTTGCTACAGCTTGCTGTTCCCAACTGTTGTGGATAAAGAGTCAGTTGAAAGACTTTGGTGTATTTTTAGATTGTGTTCCTATATTTTGTGATAATACAAGTGCTATTCACATTTCTAAGAATCTTGTGCAGCACTCCAAGACAAAGCATATATATTGAGATCAGACACCACTTCTTTAGGGATAATGTGGAAAAAGGTAATGTGGAGATGCTGTTTTGTAAGAGTGAGGATCAGCTTGCTGATATCTTCACAAAACCATTGTGTAGAGAGTCTTTTTGTAGGTTAAGAGTCTTGTTAGGTTTAGTTAGACTAGTTTTTATGTGCACGCGATGCGTGCTTGACTTATGAATACTGCAATTCGTTTAAAATGATTATACAGTACGGATTTAAATAAAATATTTTAAAAAATTTGATATTATTAATTTACATWTAGCTAATTAGCAATACAATTTATCTTAATTGTAATTAATTTGTAAGTAACTATTACTCGAATTCAAACTATATTTCATAATGTTTTAATTCAATTTGAAATATTGTTCATTGAATTAAATTGTTCACTAATTAAATCACATAATAAATGCATGTTCTATTTTGATGAATAAGACTATAAGAGAATGGGTAATTCAAGCACATTAATTCACAACTTTTTTATTAAGGGTATTAAAGGCTATTAAACACATTTAATCATTAAGGGTAATACCGACTTTTAATAGGGGGACACCATCTTCCTCCCCCTTTCCCTTATATAATAGAGATTTAGGTGAAAGACTTCTTTTTGTTGACCCCCATTGATTGGTTAGATTAGTGTTCATAGATGTATATATTGCACATAACTTTGTTGATACTATTTGTACCATTACGAAGCATGAGCAAGTGAAGTGAACTAAGTTGCCCAGAACAGGTGAACTGTTTGGGATGATAGGACAGTACAGGAGAATAGCAGATGGCCACGTGTACGTTCTTGCCAAATACTCATGGTTTTGGAAAGAATTAATTGAATATATATCCTTAACTGCTTCCAGTTGAGATATTTATGCAGTTCAGAATTCATATTTTGGCAAAAATCAGCTTAGTGGGTCCAACACATGAGAACGTGCCACTTGTTTTGGTAAGAAAAGGTATTTATGGGAAGTTATTTCCCTTGCACTTCCACTTCTTTTTCTTAACTTCCAAGCACTTCACTTCCCATAATTTCTCTTTGTTTCCACTATATATTCCCCTCTTGTTTTCTCACTAATCATCACAACACTAATTCATCACTCGGAAGTCTCTGTTTCTCTTTCTGAGACATCTCGATTTCTGTGTCAAGTTCGATCAAAGCTCAAAATTATGTGAGAATGGGGAAGAAAACTGCTGGAAAGGGAAAGGGGAAAGGGAAGAAGGCAACTGCTATACAATCGGAGGTAGTTGCGGCCACTGAACACTCAAAAACCACCATCGACACCACAAAGACCACCGTTTCAGCTCCACCACTTCAAACACCACCACCAGTTGAATAATGGTACTCCGATGCCACTACAACAACCACCATGCAACCACCTCCACCACCACAAAATTAACCCATAATTCCACCATCACCACAAAAACCGATTCCACCACCACAAATCACCTCACCACTACCTCAACCTACATTACCATCACAACCSACAAACCCTAAAATTGCGGAACCTACTCCCACTTCTCTCTCAGCTCAAAACCCTAGCTTGGAATCAAAACCAAATGAGGTTGAGAATACTGAGGGGGAACAAGATTCTGCTGCCAAGAATCTTGCTGAGGTTCTTGAGACCGAGTTTTTGAAGCCTCTAGAGGATCAGGAGGAAGAGGAAGTTGAGGGTGACGACGATGAAGAGGTCGAGAATGGGTCTCAAGTTGTTGGAGTTACTCAGGGTGCTGGAGTTAAGGGTTGTATTGAGGAAGTCTACTCGAGGGTCAATGGTCAAGATTGAGGACAAGGAAAAGGCGATGAAGGAGGCAGAATAGTACTCTGGTACCCCCAAGGGAACAAAGAGGAATGCACCTGTTTCTCGGTCTGCTAAAGGTAAAACAGTTGCTTCTCCTCCTACTGTTTAGTCTTCTAAGAAAGCTGTGATGTCTGGTTGTGGTTGTGAAAAAGGTTATTGGGATATTCCTGCGTTGTCTGAAGTGAAACAAGTGTTAGAATTTCAGGGTTGGCTGCATCATATTAGGATTGTTAAGAAGGCTTATGTAGAGCCTGTTAAGGAGTTTTATGCTAATCTGTTTCAATATCTTGATATGAGTTTCGTTAGTAATGTGTATGGCAAAGATGTGCGTGTGTGTTTCTTCATTAGCTGAATTTTTGAATGTTCATAGACATGGTTATACTGGGTATAGTGCAGATGGTTAGCCTACTATTGCTGGTGTAGGTCATGATGAAACCATGAAGTTTCTGTTTGGGAAGGTTGTTAGGACTAGAGAAGGGTTCAAAACCACTAGTCTTAGGGAACCTATCATGAAGATGTTGCATTCAATCTATCAGAAAGTTTTGATTCCAAAATCACAGGGTAGAGGGTCAGTTAGGATCATGGATATGGTTCTGATTTACCTTATGATGAAGAATGTGAAAATTAACTTTCATGCCCTAATAATTGAACATATGATGAACTGCAAGAATGCTCCCTCTCACTCTCTAGCCTATGGGTCCCTTATCTCTGGGGTCTTAATAAAGGAAGGTCACACTCTCAATGGTGACACCATCCCTGCACAGAAGTTCTCTATGAAAATTCTGCGCCAAAAGGGATTGGACATCAAGGGTGACAAGCTGTGCAATGTTGGTGACTCACGAGTTAAGAAGGAAAAGAAAGAACCTGCTGCTAAGAGAAGAAAAGTAGAGGAGACCAGTACATCTACTGATCTCACTCCACTGTTTGACAAGATTGAGAAGTAGGATATAACATTGGAGATGCTGGTGGCTATGGTGCATGGCTTGACCACTTCCTTCACTGAGAGGCAAGGGAGTTTAGAGGAGAAATTAAATGAAACCAGAAATTGGGTTGCTAGGATGAAGGCTGAGGGAACTACAAYACAGGTAGTCGTTGGTACTGGTCAGAAGGTTGAGACCACTCCTACTGTTCAGACTTCATTTTCTACTACTGCTGGACAAACATCTACTACTGCTACTAGTCAGGGTTCTGTTGCTAAGGGAATAGTTGCAAAGCAGTCTGAGGAAGATGAAGAGATTGACCTCGAGGAATCCACCCACTCTTTTGCAGATGGAAGTCAGGATGAGGAAGACAATGATGATAATGATGATGAGGAACCTGAAGATSATGAGGATGATAAGGGTTCTGATCCTGATGCTTCAGAGGACGAGATGGAGGATGAAGAGGATGATGATGATMAGTGATGATCTGTTCTAGCTTCTGTTCCCCTCCCCCTATCTTTTGAACTGCTTTTGGTTATTTGTTTTCCATGCCATTTTACAAGACATTGTTTGATGTAATTTGGTTCTTGTTTGACTCTGCTGAACTATTACTCTGTCTGTTTGCTTTGTTTTGGGATTGTGAATTTTGAACCCAACATGCTTGTGCAGATTATATGGTATGAATTGGTAGTTGATGCTACCCTTGGGTTGAAAACGATATCTTGTGCATGTTCTTATTCTGTGAATGCTTTTTAATGATGCCAAAAGGGGGAAAATAATTAGAAGTTCAAGAAGCCTTTGTCTAGCTTAGATTGAGTCAGTTTAGTATAATTGTAGTTTAATATAGTTGAGTCAAATAAAAATATGGATGAGTCTCTTACAGAATATGATTCTGGATAGTTTATTTTTATTGCTTTCATAGGAAATAACCAAGTTAGTTGGTTGTTTCACTTAGAGTCGAAGAAAATCAAATAAATTGAAAAATTGAAAAAGACAAAAAATAGTCCAATTGAGATAGAGTTGTTTATGCATATAACTTGTTGTTTGCAAGAACTTCTCACAGGGTTTGTCATCATCAAAAAGGGGGAATTTGTTAAGTCCCCTAGTATTTTGAGTGATGACAAACAGTTGCAAGAACAGGTACATTGGTTTGATGAATACAACTGGTCTGAACAGCTGAGATACTGTTCTTGGTCACTTGAAAGATAATGACATGTATGCTAACAAGTTARATTGTGRAAATTGCTATATGTGTTTGGCATACATGAATTCCAACTATTGAAGCAGAAAGTCATTCGAGGAAGACTCGAGAAGATCAAGCTTATATTGAAGATCAAGGAAGCTTCGGGAAGTTGAAGAACATTAAAGATTAGTTCTAGGACTAGAATAAGTCTTCTTGTTGTATTAGTGCATGAATGTGTTTGTTGAGTGCTTATATTATTGGTTGATGGCATTGGGCTTTGAACTTTCTCTCTTAGAGTTGAAGGCAACAAAACCAGTTGGTTGGTTGACTTTGACCCTACCAGTTGGGAGAATAGTTGTACTGTTCTCACAACGCGGATCATCTTGTTGAGCAAGAAAAGATTTTTGGAAAGTTTTCTTAAAAATATTTTTTGGAAAGTTTTTCTTAAAACGGTTTTATGGAAACTTCAAAGATGATCTGGTGGGAATATATGTTTGGATATATGGTAATTACTTGAGATGCAATTAAAGTAACATAAGATATTATATCATCTTGTATGGAATAATATCTTATGGGACTTTCCTAAAATATAAGGAGTAGATAGATCTTTATTTATCTCCTATATTCTAGGGTTGCATCACTAGTAATTGCTAGGCCTTTGGCTATAAATATCCATGCATATAGACTCACGAAAAAACTTCTCTCCACGTTCTTAAAAGGTGTATCTTTGAGAGAAAGAAAGAGCAAAGTCTTAAGTCTAGATCAAGCAAGTACAATTCATACACACGAGTGCACAAAAGATTTGAGCGTTCATATACTCTTGTAAACTCAATGAGTGTGTAAATTGAGAGGTTTGCATTGTGTTGAATCACCAACGAAGGGGTTAGTGATTGGGTAGCAATTGTGAGTTCATTTGCGAGTGCTTGTGAGTTCAAGTGCGAATTAGCACACTTGTGTTGAGTGTGGGGTGACATTGTGTCTGTGAGTTCACATACATTGTGAGTGAGCGTTTCTTTGTTATTTCGGAGTAGAATTAATAAAAGTAACTAGGGTAGGAGGACGTAGCCCAGAGTTGGGTGAKCCTCGTTAAATTTGTGTGTCTTTATTATTATTGCTCGATATCGTTCTACGTACTGTTCAACACTTATTCTGCTGCGAGACCAGTCCAACTGGTCTACTCTACTAAAACAGTACACAATCGAAAAATTTTAATYGGCACTCAATTCACCCCCCTCTTGAGTACCTTCGGGAAACCTTCAAATTTCCTCCTAACTTCAATTTCATCCTCTTGTTTCAACACTCCTCTGCTAGTAACAATAAATTCCAAGACTTGATGAAGAATCTTTGACCCATTTGTTTGACCCACTCGTGGTGGCGACATTGGTAGGTGGTGGGCTTGTGTAGGCGGCAGTGATGAGGGTGGTACGTAGTTTCCCTGGCTTTACACTCAGCAACCTCCTCTTGAGACTCAACCAACAATCCAATTGGAGCACTAAGAGGAGTAGACTCACCCTTAGGAATAACAATGGCAACAAGAATTCCATCATAAAACGTCGCAACATCCATATCAGCCTTATAGGACTCAACCACAACGACCGATTCGCCTTTCTTGAGAACATCGCCCTTCGATTTCGACCACGACACGATCTTACCCTCAGTCATGGCGGAGCTCAATGCCGGCATGAAGATCTCTTGAATTTTGGCGCATATCTTAGCGATTCTACAGCGGGGCTTGGGCAGCATCGCAGTAGACAGTATGCGCCTCCATTGAAGGGGAGAGGGGTGAGATGAGTGATAAAGATGATGAGGGAGTAGCAGAAAATGAAAAGGAAAAAAAGAAAAAGAAAAATGCGGGGGTAAAATGGTCATTTCACACGAACGACGTTAATTTTTTGACGGAATACAACACTAGGTACCGATTAACAAAAGATATTTCAAACCTAGGTATTTAAGTAAAATAAATATGAAACTAGGTATTTATTTTCAAAAATTTTTCAAACCGAGGTATTTATCCTCAAAAAATCCTATATTATTTTACAACTAGTATTATTAATTTTAATAGAAATATTGCTATCACTAATATTATTTATAAGCCTATAATCTTCTTAATAAGTATTAAAAATTGTTTTCAAAGGTTTTTATTAAATTAAAGTTATGTGTATATAGAATGGAGTAATCAAGGTTATAATATTTTGAATTATATTATTTATTTATCAAGTTATTATGTTATAATATTTTACTATCAAAGATAAAGTAGTGCACTAATGCATTATGAGCGTAAGGCCTTTGATTCTTATTATAAGCTAAAAAGCAGAAGTAAATGATCACGTTGAAGTGAAAAACATATCTCCAAACTTGCTATGAATTGATTCTTATGTTTGGCAAATTATGGCTTTCATTCTTGCTACTATTTTACAATTTTACCATGATTCTGATGTTTGGCAAATTATAAAACCCCAATTTAATTTGGCTTACCATGGCAAATTATAAAACCATGCACTCTGGTAGATACCAACTTTTCTAAGTTGCGTTATCATGGCAATTTCTTGTTACATGGTAATTTCCTAGATTTCAAGTCACCTAAAAACTAATTAGTACAATGACTGAAAGTAGGATTGAAGTCTTCTAAAATTTAAAACATTATTTGTTCATATTTCTTTACTACTGATGTTTTTATTTACGTGATTATGATTTCTTAACTTTTTGTAACTGATTGTAAAGCCTTTTGTGGAAATCTATGTTGAAGAATAAAAAGGCCAAAAGTAGAGGTCGGTGGAAGTTTGTTGACGAATGTTTTAGGGTGAGTTCTTACATGATGTTAAATTTTAGTGCATTGGTTGTGTATTGAATTATTTGTTTTACTTGGATCATGTGTACTGAATTATTACTTGGATCATGTGTGTTGTTATGTGTGAATAGGATAATAGTTTAAGTGTTGGTGGTCGAATTAAGGAGGAAGCATCTATTGTTCAAGCTTTGTTGGAAAATTATGAGAAAATACCTAATGTGAGGTGTAGGATTGAGAATTTTGGGAATGTGGTAGTGTCTAGAAAAGGACGTGGGTAGTACAAATGGGGTTTAAGAGTTTGTTGTCTTTGGCAGGTAAAGAATTGCTTAGAACACTATGTTACTGGTTAGCCACATGTGTGGATGTTAAATCTAGGGAACTGTTGACCGTGGATGGCAAGGAGTGTTCTCCCTTGAACACGTTCATGTGAGTTGGGTGTAGGGGATACCATGTGAAGGCAAAAATGTTCCCAACAAAACATTGAATGATGCAATGAGGGAGGGCGAGAAACAAATATGGAGTAAATTTGGGTCTAAGGTAGGTAAAACACGTGGTTTAGTAGGCAGTGACATAGAAGAGGTGGTGAAAAAGGAGGAAGTGCATGAATTGGAATTCAAACAAGCTTTCCTAATGTATGCTTTGAATGAGGTTTTATGTCCCACCACTTGCCATAGATTGTCAGTGAAGTTGGTCCTTGCTGCAACCTTGTTTCGTGAGGCGAATGGGTATGATTGGTGCAGTCTTGTGCTTGACCATTTGATGTTTCAGTTGATGAAGTTTGCGAAGACATTTCACGCTCGAGGCTTTGCTCCGGGCTGTGGAGGATGCACAATGTTTTTGGTAGTAAGTTTAGTTTATCTTTTCCTGTCAAGTTCTATACAAGTGAGTGGATTTTGATGTCTGATTTTTTTATTCCTATTTCCAGATTTTTTTACCTGGACAAGTTGAAATCAAAACCATCTAATTGGTTCCACTCTCCTTGGATTGAAGTGTGGGGTAAATCGCAAATTAAAAAAGTCATGAAACTTGATAAGTTGCCATCGGGTGACTTTGGGAAGCTGGAGGTATAGTAGCTTAAATTTGATCTACGTAAATCGTAGAGTGTATTTGTACCTTTTGTGACATGTGGAATTAATCTATGTAAGGACTTGTTGGCATTTTTGACTGGAAAACTGTGATGAGTTTGACATTGAAAGGTCTTGTCCCCTTTGATCCCCTTTTTTAGTAATCGGATTTTGATCCCCTTTTTTATGCATTTTTGTACTTGGATTTTGATCCCCTTTTTTCTGCAATCAGTCAAACTGTCGAATGCATATGGATTTGCTGGATTTATGTTATGCATTTTCTTGTAATTTTCTTAATTGATCATCTGGGACGTATACATTATTAATCATATGAACAATCTGTTTTACTTTCTAAATTGAATTTTTAATCATATGAATTGATTTACTTTCTAAATTGAATTTTTTTAGTGAATGAACAAGTATATGAACAATATATCGCACATCAGATCATGAGCCTTTTCACTTATCTACTGTGAAATATATCTTAGATATCAGGATCCTTTTTTACTTATCTAATGTAATATATCTCATATCAGCAGCCTAATGAAATTATACGTTCTTGTTGTAGTGCCTTGATGTTGCATATGGGGAGCATCATCCTTTGGGTATAAGGGATTCTAAACTAATACATTCTACCTCCACAACGGGTAGGGTTGTTCGTGGTGGTGGAGCAGATTATTACAGGAAGTCATCCTCTGAAAGGAAAATGTTGAAACGTCATAAAGATTGTTGTGCAAACCCATTTGGCCGTCCGAGGAAGAAGAACAGTAAGACGTCATTTACAATTGAAGAAGGTACGATGGGTTATACTATAATTTCACTTGATGATTAAATAATTTCATGATTTCAGGTCAGTTGCAAATTAGATGATAAAATAATTGAATGAGATTTAATTGATTAAAATATGTAGGTTTACATAATATTAAAGATAGAAATGTGAATTCTAAAGAGAAAGGAGGCGGACCTGAATCGCCCCCTATGGATAAGGGTGAAAAAGGTGGGCAAGATCATAATGCCAGTGAACGACGCAAAGAAGGTATGATAAAATGAGTCTCGATATTTGTCTCTACTACCTCAGTTAACATAATGTTGTTACTATATGTGATAATTGGAAAATGTGCATTGTTTACCCCGTAAACCAATTGAAATGACATAAACACCAAAACAACAAACAAAAAACACAACAGTAGAAATGTGAATGTGACTCCTTTCATTTGTTCGTATCATTACAAACAACAAGGGGAAAAACTTTACTACTACTAATATATTTCAATATTTTGCATTGAATACATATTCTTCCTTCTTGTAATAAGGACCTGAGCCGGAAAGCCACGCTATGGATAAGGGTGAAAATGGTGGGCAGGAGCATAATGCCAGTGAACAGTGCGAAGAAGGTATGATGGGTTATATACTGTAATTTTTATAGTATTGATTAGATAAAATATTTCAAATTTTTTTTTTTCATATTATTTAATTGGTCCTATAATTCGCTACTTTTTTCCATATTTTTTAAAATAATAACAATTACAAAAATGAATTTCACAATACTACTAATAATAATCATCCTAAAAGCTAGGGAAACGATTACATTTTTTATATTTACTGCATTTTTTAAATTTATTTTATGTTCGAAACTTCACTACCCCACTTTAATTTTTTTTTCTTTATGATTTAACTCCAAGTTGGTCGTCTTCTAGAAAAATAACATTTATTTAAAATATGTAGGTTTTGAAAACATTGAAGATAGAGATGTGAATTCTAAAGGAGGCGGGCCGAAGCCTATGGAGTGCCACCCTATCGATGAAGAAGGCGAAAATGGTGGGCATGGGCTTAAGGGCAGTGTTGTAGGTGAAAATAATGCAGAAAACAAGGGGGCTTCCAAAAAGAGTGGAGATGACTTAAAAAAGATGAGTGCTGCCATAGGGTGGCAGAAGTCTAGCACTAGATAAGATAGATCTATTGTTGTTGATCAATTATTGAAGGTGATCAATGTTGAACTTATTTATGGTCTTGCTTTAAATATAGGGGGAAGTATGGGCTGCAATCATTCTACTCGTGACAGTGGCAGTTCAAATATTAAGATGAGCTACACTACTTATTAGGAATTTGTTGCACCTGACTTTGGGTCCCCGCAAAGTCCGATAGTGGTAGGTCTTGAGCCTACAACGCTTGAGGAATCCGTCAATCAAGTAGGTAGTTCTGCCGGTCTTAGAAGTCGTAGACAGCGGCGTTGTCGTTTTATTAAGAAGTTCTCGTTAGGATACATTAAAACGTGGAGGCCCTATAGTTCAAGAATGATGATGAAAAAACTGACGAAGTTGGTGGGGAATTTCATAGAAGGATCAGAGTAAGTTCTTTTTCCATGGTTGAAGTAATGTTCTTACGAATGTGTGTCAATTTAATTTTAAAGGTAATTGTGTCAATTTGGATGAAGTAATGCTTGAGTGTTGCGGCGTGGCCGTTCCTTTGTCAAGTCTGGGGTGGGTTGTTTCAAAGAATGTTGGTATGCATTGGTTGGTAAGTTGAGTTGTAATATTGCACCCCCTTTTAATGTTGTTGATTGATATAGTAAATTAAACTGTGGCTTACCCCTAAATTTATAAATTTGAGAGTAATCTTTCCTAATAATCGGTGTGATCTGTTTTGTAGTATGTTAAGGTAGCTGCTACGTTGTATTCAAAGGTATGGGAGAACAGGTGGGTAGGACGCAGCAAGAAGCTAATGATCGACCCACAATTTGCCGTAAGTAGTGCAATTAGTTATTTAATTATGTTTTTAAAATTAGATGGCGCTATGATTTGTGGATGTTGGACTGAATGAAAATGTATGCTTAATCTTTTGAAAAATAGTGGGATGTGTTGATTGCTGGTGAGGGGCATGTTATGTCCGAGGAGTCAATTGGCACATTTGTATCTCAAATTCTAGGACCAGGTCCTCAATGCTTGGTTAATGTTGTAAGTAATTTACCATTGACACATGTTTATTTGCAACTCTGAATTAGCAAATGTACGTAATCTCATATCCCTGAATTGTGCAGGTGTTTTTTCTTGTGTTGGAGGGGGGTGTTTGGTGGAGTATTGTGGTTTCTGTGAATAGAAGCGAAATACGTATAATGGACCCTAATGGTTCGTCGGTTGATATTAACAACGAAGCAATCTTGAAACTGGTACTGGTCAATGCAGCATAATCCATCTATTTGATTTCATTTCCACTACGAATGGCTTATAAATATTGTTCTAATCGATGTGCAGCTTGCAACTCTTGATCGTATTTTGGCAAAGGTTTCATTATCGTCGGTAGGTGGGTGTTTGTTTGAGTATAGCAGAGTATACATTCGTTTTGATTCTCCTTGTGATAAGTGGGTTTCAACTATTACCTATCATTTCTGCCACTTTGTAGTGTTGTAATTTGCTTTTCTACCTTTTAATATAATGATGGTCCTAATTTTAAGCACTTGTTTATTCTGTTACCTAAGCTTGTCATTGGGTGTGGTCTTGCTGATGGTTGTCAAGAAGGGAATTGATCGATTTCATGCATGATCAATTTGGATCGATAGTTTTAGAGGTTTTATTTTCAATTTTTATTGTCATATGTTCATTAGGGTGTTTTTTCCATAATATAACTGAACTTTTGTTTATTTAGGATCTGACCATCAGGACCGTGAGTGGATTTTGTGTGAAGACACGATGAGTCCCCACAATGAGGCATTGGAAAAGGTGAATGCACTACTAAGGAGGAAATGAGCCCCTAATTAATGAATTAAGTTCTGTTGTAAATGCTAATTGGAATGTAAAGTTTAGAACACTAATTGGAATGCAAACTAATGTTTAAGAGGTAATTGGACAATTTTTGAACATTATTAGGTAAATCTTTGAGGGACAAGGTCCTAATTTATGCAAACTATATTGGTGTATATTGAGACCAGGTTCTTGAATGTTAAGACAATTTCCAGGAATATTAAGAATTTGTTTTGGAATATTGAGACCAGGTTCATGAATGTTAATATTATTTCGTGGAATATTAATACTATGTGTTTTGGACCTTTTATCAATGACAACCAAATCAAACAACTTTATACTTGAATAAAATACTAGCATTATGATTAGTAGCTAAAAATACTTGTTGCTACTTTATCATTTATTTATTTGTATGCTTCTATTCTGATGAGATCATTTTTGACGTGAAAATTGAATCATACATTATTACGAAATATATGAAAATACATCCGTAAAAGATATCTCTGGAACTTCCTCAATCCATACACTAAAACTATCATTACTTCTACTATTATTTGCTACTTTGTTCCAATTTCTCCTTACAAAAGAGAAAGGAAAAGGGGAACAAGAATATCCCTAACTATAACACCAAACTGATTTCTTTCATTGCAACCCTTCTTTAGCGCATTAAACAGACGTATACAATTTAATATTAATCAATGTATGTCATAAGGTAATATGGGAGGGACATTTAAATAGAAAAAAGATGGAATATAACAATTAATCAATTATTTTCGATGGAATATTCTCTTCGATTACAGTTATTTGGTGGATTAAAAATTTGTATAATTGATAAATCAAAGGATATGTGTATTGATTTTCATCCCTTGAGTCTTTTTTATTATTATTATTATTATTATTATTATTATTATTATTATTATTATTATTATTATTATTATTATTATTATTATTATTATTATTATTATTATAAACTAACATTTTCATTACTTTTATATTAATAACCTTTTCATTATTTTTTTTATTATTATAAACTAACCTTTTCATTACTTCTATATGATCTTAGGAACCATTTCATTACAATTAACCAAAGGAAATTAACAGCATCAAAAAAATAACAAGTACTAATGCCACTAAATTCATCTCGGATCATTCCATTGAAAATTTGGTGAGTGACTTGCATATTACCAAAGCAAAGAAAACTACACTAGGTCCAATAACTCGACAAAGAGATAGGACTCCTTATATTAAACTAGGAATCAATTCATACATACTAGTACGACTCGACCTAAAAAATACAAACACCAAACTAAGATACATACATTGTTAACATCTACACTAACTAGTATGACTCGACCTAAAAGATGCCACGAATGGAAGAGGACGTTATTTGCCGTAGTAGCGTGACACACCGTTAAACAACCAAAGGAATTGAGTAAAACACATGACTCCTCATTCCAATTTTGGTTACATTTAAACTTAGGATGTTGCTTACTCTTCTGCACCCTTCGAGGAAGACGGTTCAGAAGCAGGGGGGAGTCCAGTCAACAACAACAACAACAATAATAATAATCATAATCATAATGATCATAATAATAATAATAATAATAATAATAATAATAATATTAATAATAATAATAATAATAATAATAATAATAATAATAATGTTATGAAATTAGTAATATAGAGAAAGTAAGATAGAGAGAATATATTGGAAGAAGATGATTGTTGTTATGTTCATCATTCATCAAAGGGGATACATATTTATATTCACATACAAAGGGGAATCCAAAGGCCTAAGCATATGAATGCAATAGGAGTTACACCATTATTGTCTAGAAATATTAAGGGACATAGGTTACTATGAGATTGTTCTAGATTAATTGTGAACCGAATAAAACCTAGGGAACCCAATGGACATCCACAAAACTAAGTATTACATATCACTCCCCCTTGGATGTCCATTTCATGAAACAATGCCTCATTAAAACCTTACAAGGAAAAACCCTGTGGGAAAAACCCTTGTGAAGGAAAAAGAATACATTATTTCATAATGTGCATAGGATGATGCATTGATCAAAACCATAAAATATCTAAATGGTCCACATGGTGGATGTATTGGCCCAAAAATATCCCTTGTATACGTTCTAAGAAATTAATTGATTCAAAATTTTATCTTCGCTTGTGATTGATGGCTGAATAATTAACTTGCCTTGTGAGCAAGCAACACAAGAATGACTTTGTAGAATCTGTTGGCACTTCAAAGTGTGTCCACACGAATTCTCAATGATTTTTCTCATCATAATAGAGTCGGAATGGCCTAACCGGTCATGCCAAACTACAAAGTCATCAGTAAACTTCTAGTTTACTATAGCATGTTGCACTTATTTTTGTGTAGTACAAACCAGTAGAAAATGTAGGCAATTTTTCTAAAACATGTTTTGTGCCTTGGGACATACTAGTGATTTGAAGATAATCATCGTTCCCTTCATTGATTGTCTCAATATGATATCCGTTATGACGGATGTCTTTAAAACTCAACAAATTTCTTTGAAATTTAGGGGAGTATAGTGCATCAACAATTTCAAATTTTGTTCCCATAGGCATCAATATCTGTGCTCTTCCGGAGCCTTCTATGATTTTTGTACTACCAGATATAGTACTCACACTAATATTTTTCTTAATTAAATGAGAGAAATATCTCTTGCTTTTAAGTATGGTGTGAGTCGTTGCACTATCTGCTAAGCTCATATTTTCACCATTTACTGCTAATTGAGCTTGAGTATTCATGTTCTTCAATGAAATAAAATAAGAGTCACAAAATAATACTTGTAATATAAACTACACAAAAGACATCTAAAGAAAACACACATGTTTATTATATGATAGTAAGATATAAAGTCCAATATATAACATCATTAGAGATTCAAAGCAACATAATAAAGTCCATATCAACTAACAAAGATAACATAATAATGTTACTAACAAAGATAACCTAATATAAGTTTTATTCAATTCTTAAACAAAAACAAAAGTCTCAATTATTCCCTTCAGGGGCGGTGAAGAAATCTGCTGCATCCAAGTGCATCATGTTGTCATTATTCCCTTCAGGGGCGGTGAAGAAATCACCAACATCCAATTGCATTATGTCATGATAATTTTCAAAATCTCCTTCGCCATCTTCATACACAAGATTTGTCTCTACCTTTTTCCCTTTTTGCTTCAATGATTGTTGGTAGAGATCAACAAGGTGCTTTTGAGTGCGACAAACACGTGACCAATGACCATTTCCTCTACAACGATAGCAAACATTGGTCACATTCGCTTTTCCTTTTCTAGTTTTGTTGCCACGTGTATTGTCCCACTTCTGGTGGGAATAAGATTTCTTAAAGTGACCACCTCGACCGGTAGTGGGTCCATATCCTCTTCCACAGCCACGACCCCTACCACGGCCTCGACCACTTCTGCTGGCAGGGTCATTGTTTGTCATAGCTTTTCCCTTCTAGATTACATCATTTGCTTCAGGGAATGGTGCAGAACCAGTAGGTCGTGACTCATCGTTTTTCAGCAATAATTCGTCATTTTGCTCAGCCACAAGCAAACAAGATATTAGTTCAGAATATTTCTTAAAGCCTTTCTCACGATATTGCTTACTTAAGATAATATTATATGTATGGAAAGTTTTATAAGTCTTTTCCAACATCTCTTCATCCGTGATTTTTTCTCCACATAATTTTAGTTTAGAAGTAATCTGAACATGGCTGAGTTATAGTAACTAACAGATTTATAATCTTGGAGTCTTAGATTTAGCCATTCATAACGAGCGGAGGGAAGTATTACAGTTTTCTAGTGGTCATATCTTTCTTTTAAATTGTTCCAAAGAGCTTCGGGATCTTTAACTTTTAAGTATTCAGTTTTAAGGGTCTCATGGAGGTGATGCACTACAAGAAATAAAGGATTTTGTATCATTTATTTTAAATTCATTCCACAATCGATGCAATAGCTTGGTAAAATAAGCTGAACCTACAACTTTTTGCATCAATTGTACAATTGATGCTTTTATTGTAAAATAAATGATACAATTTGGCAAAAACATGTGGCGGGTCATATTAGCGCTATTATTTTCATTTTCACTTGAAAATATTTCATTCTTCATCAATTCATCCCAAAACCCATGTCCCTCTAACTACCTAGCAATTCTCCACGCATGGCCAAACTCCCTAGGTTCCTCCTTCATCGTTGGCGTATACTTCTGGGTTTCCTCCTTCGTCGCCTCCATCATCCTCCACGCATCGTCCTCTGGATCTGTTGTGCCGCCGTCCTCTGCTGCTGCTGCGCCGCCGCCCTCTACTGCGTCGCGTATAGGCTACTGCCCTCGCCGTCTCCTCCGTCCACCGTGCTTCCTCCACGGGTAAAACCTAAAACCCCAAATTTTATGCCCTCAAATTTTGGGATCTTCATATATGTTTTGCTATTTTTTTCTTGATTAATTTCAATGTTTAGTTGAATGTGGTAATTTTGTTCTTGAAATTACATAAATTTGGGCAAAGTCTATTGTTGATAATTTTTAATTTTAAATTTTAATTGTATGAAAGTCGTCATTTTGTTGCGTATTGAATATGGCTATAATTTTTAATTGTATGAAAGTTGTCTATGGTGGTGGGGCTGCTTCATGAACTGGACTGACATCTTATGGAATTGTTGTTTCATTCCCTTGTTATTTTCCTTTTATTGTTGTATGAACTTTTGGGAAGCTTTGGCTTCTTCGTTCTGCTTTAATTTATAAATAAAAGTTTAGTCCCTTTACATAAAAAAAAAAGAATCAACTAGTTAAAAAGCTAAACCATGGATTGTACAATATATTTTATGACAAGTTGACTTTATTTTATAATTTAGATGCATGAATAAATTAAGGAATATGTTGTTAATACATGTAGTGCTCCGAAGACCCATTCGATATTCTGTTGTCATCTTCTCTGTAGATGAAAGAACGATACTTGTCTTTCTTCACTGGGGTTGCCGACTCCATTATCGATCTCTTTTACTAGCTAGTTAGTTACTGCCACACCTAATAAAGATGCCATCAATCACTGACCTTAATTTATAGGGAGTACTGCTTAATATTATAATCCTCTTCATCTTTCTTGGTTAGATTTACTCAACTTTATTGATATCAAAATGTTAATACGTATTTTATATTCTTACTTTTTCTTAACACAACACTTAATTATTGTAAGATCAGTGCTTGTTGTGGTTGGTTGGACAAAGGCTTGGTAGCTCACAAGTCCCGATGGTCATGGGGATAGATAACAACGAACACAACATTAATCAAATTGCTAACATATTAGCCTTCACGAACGTAATTATTGCGACAATTTATTCATTTGGATCAATTGGGTGTAACATAATTCTTGTAACAATTAGCTTATTTTTACATTGGAGACCGTTTTGAACCATTTGTTGCGAGATTTATGTTACGAATTGAGTACAATATTACCCAAGTTTCTCATTTCTTAATTTAAATGAGTGTTTAAAATAGAGCAAATACATATAGTAGCCAAAATCGATCACTTACCATCAAGAAAAAATTAAAATATATAGTTTGAAAGTTTAAATAGTACTAGAGTACTAGTGCATACCAGTATGATATAACACACAGTAGTATAAGTTTGAGCCATTAATTGAAGTAAGAGATAATCTGAACTGGGTACAAATGTACAACACAAAAAAGTGCAGTAGTAAGATTGAAAGAAGAGCATAAGAGAGTTGATAAAATCGAGACCCCAAGATTCAGAGTTATTATAAATTTGATAATCAACAACAAGAATATGCATGTTAATTTATAATTCAGACTCGAATATGTAACTTATTGAAAACAAGTTTGCAGTCTTTATTGTACCACTAGGACAAGACCTTATGGATAGCACCTCTAAACGTTAGTTTAATATTTGAGTTTCGTTCTTTTGGGATGAATTAAGTTAAATTGAATTGAAATGTATTAAAGTTGATTGAAGTAAGTTGAATTGAATTAAATTGAAGTGGATTGAATTAAACTAAAATTGAATCAACTGAGTCGAAGTATGTGAGTGAGCTTGACAAAGTGACAAATTGTATGAGCAGTATCATGTTCATTGTTAATTTTTTTTTTAAAGTATAAGGAGCAGCACTTTATTTAACAACTAAAGCAAGGAAGACCTGAGCCTTAGTCCAGATATTAAGGTGAAACGATTAAAACATAAAAAAAGGCACACTAAAACAGAGAGCATTAGTCTAGCATACACTCACAATTCACAAACTCACAAAGCCCCTTTGTTCGTATCAAAGTTGATGAAACATGTTTGATTCTGAAGTAGGACTAACTAATGATGACGATTATAGGACTTTTGACGTATTAAACTCTATATGTAAGTGGACAACATAGAGAAGCTTGATTTATGATTTTTCTGTTCATTAACTTATTCTTAACCTTTGAGAAACATAGAAATTATAAGCCAAAATTCAAGAAAAATATGTGCTAATTAATTCACATAATATACTTTGATAACAGTGTTTGCTTATGGACAATCGCAAGCGTAAAAGTTGGTCAAACTACGACATTGGAAGTAGCGAATACCAAGATCACTACCAGAAATTTGCGTACGGGCGACTGAAATTAGCGACCGATTTCAAATTGGTCGCTATTAGCGATCGTTACCGACCGAACACAGTCGGAAAAAAATAGCGACCGATTGATCGGTCGCTAAACTCTCCATTTTGGCGGCTTTGGGGCCCTGGATGCCCCTTTATTTATTCCAATTTTAGCGACCGATTTGTGAAATCGGTTGCTATTAGAAACCGATAACTCGGTCGCTAAATATTTTTTTAAAATAAAAACCTAGGTCCCTTTATTTTGTTTGGACACTCATTCACACCTAAAATCACTCGACCACTCTCTCTCTCCTTCAATTCGACCCTCTCGAAACCCCAAAACCCCCAAACCCCAATTCGACCCTCCTTTCTCTCTCCTCTCACCGGCGACCYCCCTCTCTCTCTCCTCTCACCGGCGAGCCAGCGGCGACGAGGAGCCCCACCGCCACCATTACTTCTTTTTCTTTCTTCCTTTCTCCCTTTCTTCCTCCTTCTCCCGTTCTTCCTCTTTCTCCCTCTGCCGGATTCCGGTGTCCCAACCTCGCCATTACGCCACTGCTGGCTGCTCTAGGGTAAGTTTATTTTAGATTTTAATTTTCATTTATTTTTTAATGTATTTTAGGTTTGAATTTAAACTGTTTTTTAGGGTTTTGGAAATTGCAGCTGTTGGTTGCTTGCTACTGCTGTTCGGTTGCTACTGTTGGTTTTAGATTTTTAAGGTATTCTTCTTCTCTCTCCTCTTCTTCCCCCATTTTATAATTTTGTTCCAAATATTTGGGGTTTTTTTTGTTTGGATTATTTTGCTGGTGTTTTTTTTTTGGATTTTATTTGTTTGGATTATGTTGCTGGTGTCTTCTTCCCCAATTGTATTTTGCTGGGGTTTTTTTTGGATTTTATTTGTTTGTTTGGATTATTTTATTTGTTTGTTTATTTTGCTGGTGTTTTTGTTTGTTTGTATATCAACTAGTAGTCCTACTCCGAGAGGACTGTAAATTGATCAAAGTAACCATAGACTAGTAACGGTCTGCTTGGTTCYTARGACAGCACACATATAGGTCTATCSATGTTTATCGAACTGATCTRCTCCATTATAAACATTTTCTAGTGCAGTGTTTGAAACATTTTTACAAATTGAATACTTAAAATTTTAGCATATGATTAACTAAAATAAAAAGAAAGAATTAAGCATTACGATTGTTATTGGCACTGTAAAATTCTGTACAAAACTTCTATGGAGTACGAAGTATGAAGTTTACGTTTTGGAATGGTGATGAAGTCTTATAATTAGGGTTTATGTTACAAGTATGAACAATTAGCATGATACACATTTATTATTCAAACTAAAACAATCAAAACCTAAAAATGGGAATAAATTTGCAAATTAGATGTGTCATTAGTCTAATAATAATCAGAAATTGAGAGTAATGAAATAAATTGAAGACGAAATTATAAGAGAAAGAGAAAAACCTTGTTGATTATGATGTTAAATTCGTAAGCAAAGCAATTTACTGATGAATGTGAATCATCAAGGCCTTCAGCAGGATGATCGCTGACTGAAAAGCATCCCATAATACTCTGCATCATCATAAAAAAAAAGAAGCGATATGAATTCATATGATCGATCAATATTTTCGACGTTCCAAAATCAACTAACACTAATTCTGTAAATAAAATTGCCCAAAATCGTTTAAACCTTAAACCCTAATTAAACCCTTAAAAAATCCCAAAAAAAAACACTGGAAATTAATATTCCTTAATTAATCTGAATAATTGGTGAGTAAAAGGGATTAAGAGATTGAAGATGAGAGAGTACCTATGTTTGTTATTGACGACTTATTACTGGAATTTTGATTGATTGAAGTGATTGTCGATCGTAGAAGAAAGATTAATTATTTATACAAAGTGAGAAGGAGTTTTGAAAAGACAAAAAAGAGGGAAATTGGAGGAAGAATCGGATTGTGATTAGACATTCGATTATGAAGAAGGTACAAAGTGAGATTAGTAGAGAAAGCACAATCCTCAATTTGTCAGATTTAGGAATGTGTTACATTGATACATGTATTCAAGTATATTATATCTAATCACTAGTAATTATGTTACTAGTGTATATAATTACTTAATGGTCCACCTTTTGTTTTATAATATTGTACACTTAATATTATATTATATATCCTCTTTTTTCTTAATTAGTAGAGAAATATTATTTGTTCATTGACTTAGAAATGTGATCCCCTTAAATTCTTTCTAAAAGAGTAGCTCCTTTTTYTGTCATCAYCTGTTCTTTCACATGGTAGACCTTAGTTTTTTAAATGATAGTAGAAAGTAATAATATTGGAGTATTTTCTTGAGCATATACGCTGCTTTGTGTGCAAGGTTTCACAACCAAGATGTTGTGAGATCCATATCGTCTGTAATGAAGACCTATTTTCGACAGCCTTGGAGAAACTACACTGAGGTCGATAGGGACACGAAGGAGCATTGGTGGAGCATATGGAAGGCAAGGATGACAAACTTTTTACTTTTTAAAAAAAATAACAGTTTTTTTAAAAAAAAAATAATTTAATATATATGTTAACATATATATTTCATTTTCTTATTTCTATTGCAGAGAATGTATACATGGAGGCCGGAGTTGGAGGGCACGGTAAAGAAGTTGTATGAGGAAAAGGCTGCACTGCGTCTGAAAGACACATTCTACGGCCTAGTTAGGAAGACTGAGGCCCCCATATGGCTTGGAGATGACTTGCTCCAAAAAATGAAGGACAGGCTGAAAGACCCAAAGTCCAAGAAAAAGTCGGCCCAAGCCAAGGCAAATAGAAGATGCGGCAATGCTAGTGTCCCCGCCCCTCCATCTCACTGCCAGGGATCCGTCTCAACTATTCATCGAGCTAAGAAATTGGTTAGTCTAATCATTCATTTAAGTATTGTAAATACTCATGCGTTAAACTTTTTTATATCATCTAACATATGGAAAATGTTTTTGGTGTTGGTTAAGGAGGTGAAAGATGGGAAGAAGCCAAATGCCGCTGAACTCTACCTTGACACTCACTTCAAGAAACAACCGGGCAGGGAACCGCAACCGATTAGTAAGAAGGCCAAAGAAGTGATGGTAACGCTTTCTTCTTTATTTACTTTGTATTTGATTTTTAGGGCGGAATTCCGGCTTAAAAGCCGATGAGTACGAATAGGATTGCTTTTATATGATTTGCATTTGATGTTTAGTGCGGAATTCCGGCTTAAAAACCGATGAGTACGAATAGGATTGCTTTTATATGATTTGCGTTTGATGTTTAGTGCGGAATTCCGGCTTAAAAGCCGATGAGTACGAATAGAATTCCTTTTATATAATTTGCGTTTGATGATTAGGACGCAATTCCGGCTTATAAGCCGATGAGTACGAATAGGATTGCTTTTGTTTGCTTCATAGTTGATGTTTAGGGCGGAATTCCGAATTATAAGTCGATAATACGATTATGATTGCTTTTAAATGATTAAGTTAATAATAGGTTGAATTTGTAGAAGTTAGGTGTGAAAAACACCAAAAAAGTCATAAATGACCCTTTTATGCCTCAAAGTGGACTTGTCGTGTCTTAACGTGTCCAATCAAGACCTAGAAAGCTTGAGTGGATAAAATTTGACATGAATGAGTTTAAAAGCTTGTAATAGGTTGAATATGTAGAAGTTAGGTGCGAAAAACCCCAAAAAACGCCAAAATGACCCTTTCACGCCCCAAATTGCATTTGTCGTGTCTTAACGTGTCTAATCAAGACATAGAAAGATTGAATGGATAAAATTTGACATGAATGAGCTTTAAAAGCTTGTAATAGGTTGAATATGTAGAAGTTAGGTGTGAAAACCCCCAAAAAAGCCAAAATGACCCTTTCACTCCCCAAATTGGATTTGTCGTGTCTTAACGTAGCCAATCAAGACCTAGAAAGCTTAAGTGACTAAAATTTGACATGATCGAGCTTTAAAAGCTTGTAATAGGTTGAATATGTAGAAGTTAGGTGCGAAAAACCCAAAAAACGCCAAAATGACCCTTTTACGCCCCAAATTGGATTTGTCGTGTCTTAACGTGTCCAATTAAGACCTAGAAAGCTTAAGTGACTAAAATTTGACATGATCGAGCTTTAAAAGCTTGTAATAGGTTGAATATGTAGAAGTTAGGTGCGAAAAACCCAAAAAAACGCCAAAATGACCCTTTCACGCCCCAAATTGGATTTGTCGTGTCTTAACGTGTCCAATCAAGACCTAGAAAGCTTAAGTGACTAAAATTTGACATGATCGAGCTTTAAAAGCTTGTAATAGGTTGAATATGTAGAAGTTAGGTGCGAAAAACCTTAAAAAACGCCAAAATGACCCTTTTACGCCCCAAATTGGATTTGTCGTGTCTTAACGTGTCCAATTAAGACCTAGAAAGCTTAAGTGACTAAAATTTGACATGATCGAGCTTTAAAAGCTTGTAATAGGTTGAATATGTAGAAGTTAGGTGCGAAAAACCCAAAAACGCCAAAATGACCCTTTCACGCCCCAAATTGGATTTGTCGTGTCTTAACGTGTCCAATCAAGACCTAGAAAGCTTAAGTGACTAAAATTTGACATGATCGAGCTTTAAAAGCTTGTAATAGGTTGAATATGTAGAAGTTAGGTGCGAAAAACCCCTAAAAATGCCAAAATGACCATTTTAGGCCCCAAATTGGATTTGTCGTGTCTGAACGTGTCCAATCAAGACATAGAGAGCTTGAGTGGATAAAATTTGATATGAATGAGCTTTAAAAGCTTGTAATAGGTTGAATATGTAGAAGTTAGGTGCGAAAAACCCCAAAAAACGCCAAAATGACACTTTCACGCCCCAAAGTGGATTTGTCGTGTCTTAACATGTCCAATCAAGACCTAGAAAGCTTAAATGATTAAAATTTGACATGATCGAGCTTGTAATAGGTTGAATATGTAGAAGTTAGGTGCGAAAAACCCCCTAAAAACGCCAAAATGACCCTTTTACGCCCTAAATTAGATTTGTCGTGGCTTAACGTGTCCAATCAAGACCTAGAAATCTTAAGTGACTAAAATTTGACATGATCGAGCTTTAAAAGCTTGTAATAAATTTAATATGTAGAAGTTAGGTGGGAAAAACCCCAAAAAACGCCAAAAAGACCCTTTCACGCCCCAAATTGGATTTGTCGTGTCTTAACGTGTCCAATCAAGACCTAGAAAGCTTAAGTGACTAAAATTTGACATGATCGAGCTTTAAAGCTTGTAATAGGTTGAATATGTAGAAGTTAGGTGCGAAAAACCCAAAAAAACGCCAAAAATTAACCTTTCACACCCCAAATTAGATTTGTCATGTCTTAACGTGTCCAATCAAGACATAGAAAGCTTGAGTGGATAAATTTGACATGATCTAGCTTTAAAAGCTTGTAATAGGTTGAATATGTAGAAGTTAGGTGCGAAAAACCCCAAAAAAAGCCAAAATGACCCTTTCACGCCCCAAAGTGGATTTTTCGTGTCTTAACGTGTCCAATCAAGACCTAAATAGCTTAAGTGACTAAAATTTGACATGATAGAGCTTTAAAAGCTTGTAATAGGTTGAATATGTAGAAGTTAGGTGCGAAAAACCCCCTAAAAACGCCAAAATGACCCTTTTACGCCCTAAATTGGATTTGTCGTGTCAAAACGTGTCCAATCAAGTCCTAGAAAGCTTAAGTGACTAAAATTTGACATGATCGAGCTTTAAAAGCTTGTAATAGGTTGAATATACAGAAGTTAGGTGCGAAAAACCCCTAAAAACGCAAAAATGACCATTTTACGCCCCAATTTGGATTTGTCGTGTCTTAACGTGTCCAATCAAGACATAGAAAGCTTGAGTGGATAAAATTTGACATGAATGAGCTTTAAAAGCTTGTAATAGGTTGAATATGTAGAAGTTAGGTGCGAAAAACCCCAAAAAAGGCCAAAATGACAATTTCACGCCCCAAAGTGGATTTGTCGTGTCTTAACGTGTCCAATCAAGACCTAGAAAGCTTAAGTGACTAAAATTTGACATGATCGAGCTTTAAAAGCTTGTAATAGGTTGAATATGTAGAAGTTAGGTGCGAAAAACCGCAAAAAACGCCAAAATGACCCTTTTACGCCCCAAATTGGATTTGTCAGGTCTTAACGTGTCCAATTAAGACCTAGAAAGCTTAAGTGACTATAATTTGACATGATCGAGCTTTAAAAGCTTGTAATAGGTTGAATATGTAGAAGTTAGGTGCGAAAAACCCAAAAAAACGCCAAAATGACCCTTTCACGCCCCAAATTGGATTTGTCGTGTCTTAACGTGTCCAATCAAGACCTAGAAAGCTTAAGTGACTAAAATTTGACATGATCGAGCTTTAAAAGCTTGTAATAGGTTGAATATGTAGAAGTTAGGTGCGAAAAACCTTAAAAAACGCCAAAATGACCCTTTTACGCCCCAAATTGGATTTGTCGTGTCTTAACGTGTCCAATTAAGACCTAGAAAGCTTAAGTGACTAAAATTTGACATGAATGAGCTTTAAAAGCTTGTAATAGGTTGAATATGTAGAAGTTAGGTGCGAAAAACCCAAAAACGCCAAAATGACCCTTTCACGCCCCAAATTGGATTTGTCGTGTCTTAACGTGTCCAATCAAGACCTAGAAAGCTTAAGTGACTAAAATTTGACATGATCGAGCTTTAAAAGCTTGTAATAGGTTGAATATGTAGAAGTTAGGTGCGAAAAACCCCTAAAAATGCCAAAATGACCATTTTAGGCCCCAAATTGGATTTGTCGTGTCTGAACGTGTCCAATCAAGACATAGAGAGCTTGAGTGGATAAAATTTGATATGAATGAGCTTTAAAAGCTTGTAATAGGTTGAATATGTAGAAGTTAGGTGCGAAAACCCCAAAAAACGCCAAAATGACACTTTCACGCCCCAAAGTGGATTTGTCGTGTCTTAACATGTCCAATCAAGACCTAGAAAGCTTAAATGATTAAAATTTGACATGATCGAGCTTGTAATAGGTTGAATATGTAGAAGTTAGGTGCGAAAAACCCCCTAAAAACGCCAAAATGACCCTTTTACGCCCTAAATTAGATTTGTCGTGGCTTAACGTGTCCAATCAAGACCTAGAAATCTTAAGTGACTAAAATTTGACATGATCGAGCTTTAAAAGCTTGTAATAAATTTAATATGTAGAAGTTAGGTGGGAAAAACCCCAAAAAAGCCAAAAAGACCCTTTCACGCCCCAAATTGGATTTGTCGTGTCTTAACGTGTCAATTCAAGACCTAGAAAGCTTAAGTGACTAAAATTTGACATGATCGAGCTTTAAAGCTTGTAATAGGTTGAATATGTAGAAGTTAGGTGCGAAAAACCCAAAAAAACGCCAAAAATTAACCTTTCACACCCCAAATTAGATTTGTCATGTCTTAACGTGTCCAATCAAGACATAGAAAGCTTGAGTGGATAAATTTGACATGATCTAGCTTTAAAAGCTTGTAATAGGTTGAATATGTAGAAGTTAGGTGCGAAAAACCCCCTAAAAACGCCAAAATGACCCTTTTACGCCCTAAATTGGATTTGTCGTGTCAAAACGTGTCCAATCAAGTCCTAGAAAGCTTAAGTGACTAAAATTTGACATGATCGAGCTTTAAAAGCTTGTAATAGGTTGAATATACAGAAGTTAGGTGCGAAAAACCCCTAAAAACGCAAAAATGACCATTTTACGCCCCAAATTGGATTTGTCGTGTCTTAACGTGTCCAATCAAGACATAGAAAGCTTGAGTGGATAAAATTTGACATGAATGAGCTTTAAAAGCTTGTAATAGGTTGAATATGTAGAAGTTAGGTGCGAAAAACCCCAAAAAAGGCCAAAATGACAATTTCACGCCCCATAAGTGGATTTGTCGTGTCTTAACGTGTCCAATCAAAGACTAAGAAACTAAATGATTAAAATTGACATGATTGAGCTTTAAAAGCTTGTAATAGGTGAAATGATGAGAAGTTAGGTGCGAAAAACCCAAAAAAACGCCAAAATGACCCTTCAAGGCCACAAATTGATTTTGTCGTGTCTTAACGTTTCCAATCAAGACCTAGAAAGCTTAAGTGATAAAATTTGACATGATCGAGCTTAAATCTTGTAATAGATTTAAATATGTAGAAGTTTGGTGCGTAAAACCCAAAAACGCCAAAAATGACTTTCACGCCCCAAATTGGATTTGTCGTGTGCCTTAACGTGTCCAATCAAGACTATAAAAGCTAAAGGACTAAAATTTGACATGATCGAGCTTTAAAGCTTGTAATAGGTTGAATATGTAGAAGTTAGGTCGAAAACCCAAAAAACCAAAAATGACCTTTCACGCCCCAAATTGGATTGTCGTGTTTTAACGTGTCCAATCAAGACTAGAAAGCTTGAGTGGATAAATTTGACATGATCGAGCTTTAAAAGCTTGTAATAGGTTGAATATGTAGAAGTTAGGGCGAAAAACCCCAAAAAACGCCAAATGACCCTTCAAGCCCCAAATTGATTTGTCGTGTGTTAACGTGTCCAATCAAGACCTAGAAAGCTTAAGTGACTAAAATTGAAATGATCGAAGCTTTAAAGCATGTAATAGGTTGAAGTAAGTAAAGTTAGTGCGAAAAACCCAAAAAAAAGCCAAAAATGACCCTTTCACCCCTCAAATTGGATTTTGCGTGTCTTAACGTGTCCCAATCAACATAGAAACTTGAGTGGATAAATTTGACATGATCGAGCTTTAAAAGCTTGTAATTGGTTGAATATGTAAAAGTTAGGTGCGAAAAACCCCCAAAAAACGCCAAAATGACGCTTTCACGCCCCAAAGTGATTTGTCGTGTCTTAACTGGTCCAATCAAAGACCTAGAAAGCTTAAGTGGACTAAAATTTGACATGATAAGCTTTAAAAGCTTGTAATAGGTTGAATGTAGAAGTTAGGTGCGAAAAAACCCCTAAAAATGCCAAATGACCCTTTTAACGCCCTAAATTCGGATTTTTCTGTGTCTTAACGTGTCCAAATCAAGACTAGAAGAGCTTAAGTGACTAAAATTTGACATGATCGAGCTTAAAAGCTGTAATAGGTTGAATATGTAGAGATTAGGTGCGAAAAACCCCTAAAAACGCCAAAAATGACCCTTTTACGCCTTAAATTGGATTTGTCGTGTCTTAACGTGTCCAATCAAGACCTAGAAAGCTTAAGTGACTAAAATTTGACATGACGAGCTTTAAAAGCTTGTAATATGATACAATATGTAGAAGTTAGGTGCGAAAAACCCCAAAAAACGCCAAAATGACCCTTTCACGCGCCAAATTGGATTTTCGTGTCTTAACGGTGTCCAATCAAGACCTAGAAAGCTTAAGTGACTAAAATTTGACATGATCGAGCTTTAAAGTTTGTAATAGGTTGAATATTAGAAGTTAGGTGCGAAAAACCCAAAAAAAGCCAAAAATGACCCTTTTCACGCCCCAAATTGGATTTGTCCGTGTCTTAACGTGTCCATATCAGACATAGAAAGCTTGAGTGGATAAATTTGACATGATCGAGCTTTAAAAGCTGTAATAGTTGAATATGTAGAAGTTAGGTGCGAAAAACCCCCAAAAAACGCCAAAAGACCCTTTCAGACCCCAAAGTGATTTGTCGTGTCTTAACGTGTCCATCAAGACCTAGAAAGCTTAAGTGACTAAAATTTGACATGATAGAGCTTTAAAAGCTTGTAAATGTTGAATATGTAGAAGTTAGGTGCGAAAAACCCCAAAAACGCCAAAATGACCCTTCGACGCCCAAATTGGATTTGTCGTGTCTTAACGTGTCCAATCAAGACCTAGAAAGCTTAAGTGACTAAAATTTGACATGATCAAGCTTTAAAAGCTTGTAATAGGTTAAATATGTAGAAGTTAGGTGCAAAAACCCCAAAAAAGGCCAAAATGACTTTCACGCCCCAATGGATTTGTCGTGTCTTAACGTGTCCAATCAAGACTAGAAATCTATGATTTAAAATTTGACATGATTGAGCTTTAAAAGCTTGTAATAGGTTGAATATGTAGAAGTTAGGTGCGAAAAACCCCAAAAAACGCCAAAATGACCTTTCACGCCCCAAATTGGATTTGTCGTGTCTTAACGTGTCCAATCAAGACCTAGAAAGCTTAATGTGACTAAAATTTGAATGATCGAGCTTAAATCTTGTAATAGTTAATATGTAGAGTTTGGTTGCGAAACCCCAAAAAACCCAAAATGACCTTTCACGCCCAAATTGGATTTGTCGTGTCTTAACGTGTCCAATCAAGACCTATAAAGCTTAAGGACAAATTTACATGATCGAGCTTTAAAGCTTGTAATAGGTTGAATATGTAGAAATTAGGCGCCGAAAAACCCAAAAAAGCCAAAATGACCCGTTTCACGCCCCAAATTGATTGTCGTGTTTAACGTGTCCAATCAAGACTAGAAAGCTTGAGTGATAAATTTGACATGATCGAGCTTTAAAAGCTTGTAATAGGTGAATATGTAGAGTTAGGTGCGAAAAAACCCCAAAAACAGCCAAATGACCCTTTCAAGCCCCAAATTGGATTTGTCGTGTGTTAAACGTGTCCAATCAAGACCTAGAAAGCTTAAGTGACTAAAATTTGAAATGATCGAGCTTTAAAGCATGTAATAGGTTGAATATGTAGAGATTAGTGTGCGAAAACCCAAAAAAAAGCCAAAAATGACCCTTTCACCCTCAAGATTGATTTGTCGTGTCTTAACGTGTCCAATCAAGACTAGAAAGCTTGAGTGGATAAATTTGACATGATCGAGCTTTAAAAGCTTGTAATTGGTGAATATGTAGAAGTTAGGTGCGAAAAACCCCCAAAAAACGCCAAAATGACCTTTCACGCCCCAAATGGATTGTCGTGTCTTAACGTGTCCAATCAAGACCTAGAAAGCTTAAGTGACTAAATTTGACATGATAGAGCTTTAAAACTTTGTAATAGGTTAGATATGTAGAAGTTAGGTGCGAAAAACCCTAAAATGCCAAAAGACCCTTTTACGCCCAAATTGGATTTTCGTGTCTTAACGTGTCCAATCAGACCTAGAAAGCTTAAGTGATAAAATTTGACATGATCGAGCTTTAAAAGCTTGTAATAGGTTGATAATGTAGAAGTTAGGTGCAAAAACCCCAAAAAACGCCAAAATGACCCTTTACGCCAAATTGGATTTGTCGTGTCTTAACGTGTCCAATAAGACCTAGAAAGCTTAAGTGATAAAATTGACATGATCGAGCTTTAAAGCTTGTAATAGAGAATATGAGAAGTTAGGGCGAAAACCCCAAAAACGCCAAATGACCCTTCACGCCCCAAATGGATTTGTCGTGTCTTAACGTGTCCAATCAACCTAGAAAGCTTAAGTGACTAGAAATTTGACATGATCGAGCTTTAAAAGTGTTGTAATAGGTTGAATATGTAGAAGTTAGGTGCGAAAAACCCCCAAAAAAGCCAAAATGACCCTTTCACGCCCAAATGGATTTGTCGTGTCTTAACGTGTCCAATCAAGACTAGAAGCTTAGTGGATAAATTTGACATGATGAGCTTTATAAAAGTTGTAATAGGTTGAATATGTAGAAGTTAGGTGAAAAACCCCAAAAAACGCCAAAAGACCCTTTCACGCCCCAAAGTGGATTTGTCGTGTCTTAACGTGTCCAATCAAGACCTAAAAGCTTAGTGACTAAAAATTGACATGATAAGCCTTTAAAAGCTTGTAATATGTTGAATATGTAGAAGTTAGGTGCGAAAAACCCCCTAAAAACGCCAAAATGACCCTTCGACGCCCTAAATTGGATTTGTCGTGTCTTAACGTGTCCAATCAAGACCTAGAAAGCTTAAGTGACTAAAATTTGACATGATCAAGCTTTAAAAGCTTGTAATAGGTTGAATATGTAGAAGTTAGGTGCGAAAAACCCCTAAAAACGCCAAAATGACCCTTTTACGCCCCAATTTGGATTTGTCGTGTCTTAACGTGTCCAATCAGGACATAGAAAGCTTGAGTGGATAAAATTTGACATGAATGAGCTTTAAAAGTTTGTAATAGGTTGAATATGAAGAAGTTAGTTGCGAAAAACCCCAAAAAACGCCAAAATGACCCTTTCACGCCCCAAAGTGGATTTGTCGTGTCTTAACGTGTCCAATCAAGACCTAGAAAGCTTATGTGACTAAAATTTGACTTGATCGAGCATTAAAAGCTTGTAATAGGTTGAGTTTGTAGTAGTTAGGCCCGAAAACCCCAAAAAACTCCCAAAATGACCCTTTTCACGCCCCAAAGTGGACTTGTCGTGTCTTAATGTGTCATTTTGTTTTTATTTGGAATTGTTTCAACTAACTCTATAATCTGCTGGAAAAATATACTCAGAACATTTCAGAGTCTCAAGGTAGTGGCACACCACCGGATCCCAACGAAGTTTTCTTTGAGACGGTCGGTGGGTTTCAATAGGGTGAAGTTCATGGGTTTGGCAGAAATGGAGCTTCTCTCTATTATGAGAAAAGCTCGCGTCGACATGGCGGATCAGACTTTTCACCATCGGTTTCTGCACAGCTTACACAATTGACTGAGGAATTGGTGCGAGCTAAGGCGGAGTTAGCGGAGAGAGACCGCCAGCGGGACGAGGAGCAACATCATCTAGCCGAGCAGCTGAGCTAGCGGGACGAGGAGCAATGCCGTCAAGCAGAGAAGATAAAGCAACAGGATGCGTATATGGAGCAGATGAGGGCGTAGATGGACGCTTTCATGAGGCAGTTCAGCGATCCGCCTCCCTTTCCTGGACGCTTCTCCGACGACCGCACAGACGGTTCTGGTGCTTCTGGAGCCTTCGTAGCGTAGTAGCAGTTGTTAGTTAGATTTGGATTTATTTTCTCGTACTTTGTTATTTGTTACATTTTCACTTGAAAATTTTAGAAACTATATTGAGTTAATCATTCATGTATTACAACTTGTTTATATATAATATAAAACTTAATTTTTTGTATATTTATTATGTGTTTTGTTAATATTTATTTTCCATATTACATTTACGGAAAAAAATGGTGAAAAAACGCACGTGCAAATAAAAAAACAAACCGGGATTAACGTCTTAGCGACCGATTATTCGGTCGCTAATTTTTAATTCCCTCCATTTATTTGGAGGGAAAACAAAATTAGCGACCGATTATTCGGTCGCTATTAGCGACCGATTTGGATGTCGGTCGCTAATAGCGATCGAATAAGCGGTCGCTATTATGATTTTCCCTCCAAATAAATGGAGGGAATTAAATTTTAGCGACCGATTATTCGGTTGCTAAAATTTTTCCACGTCGAATTTCACTCCAATTTGTAAGTCGTGTTTCGGTCGGAAAATTGGTCGCTAATTTTTTAGCGACCGAACTTCGGTCGCTAAAAAATTTTAGCGACGAAGAAAAAAACGACCACGTTTAGCGACCGAAAATCGGTCGCTAAACCCCATTAGCGACCGAAGTTGGTCGCTAAATGAGGTCGCCCGTGCGTCTTTTTCTTGTTGTGGATGGATTATCGAAGTTCCTAAAATTTGCATTTGAAAGTGCTTGTGATGGTACGATTGCATGTCCATGTAGCAAATGTGTACGATATTACAGGCATAATGAAGAAGTAGTTTATTAACATTTAGTAATAAATGGTCCGATGCGTGATTTTGAGAAATGGTTCATTAATGACCAATTGGAATTAACATCAACACGTGATGGAGATGATCAAGTTGACAAACATTCACATGATGCTAATAATGTGGCACAATTGTTAGAGGATGCTTTCGAATTCCATGGTGAGTCTTTGAACAATGTTGTCAACCTAGATAATCAAGTTAATGATGATGTAGAAATAGAACAACCAAATGATSATTGTCCTTCAAATGACGATATGTTCCACAAGTTGTTGAAAGATGCAAAAGTGGAGTTGTATCCTTGTTGTACAAAGTACTCAAGGTTGTCATTTATTTGACATCTTTATCATATCAAAAATTCATTTGGATGGTCTGATAAATCATTTGGTGAGTTACTTAAATTGTTTAAAAAGGCCCTTCCAGAAGGTGAAACATTGCCCGATTCTCTTTATGAAACTAAGAAGATTATTCAAGGGATTAGTCTTCGTAATGAGAAGATTGATGCATGCCCAAATGATTGTATGCTTTTTTGGAAAGAAAAGGCTAATGATGACAATTGTACTGTATGTGGAGCATCTCGGTGGAAATTTTCCAATGAAGACTCCAATGCAAATCCACCTGGTCCTCGAGGAAAAAAAAGGGAAAATTCCTGTAAAGGTTTTAAGATATTTTCCTTTAAAGCCAAGGCTCCAAAGGTTGTACATGTCATCTAAGACTGCCGAAGACATGATATGGCATGACAATGATCGGAAAAAAGGAGGAGGGCGTTTTAAGGCACCCCATTGATTCAGAAGTATGGAAGGGTTTAGATAAGGAATTTCCAGAGTTTAAATCAGATCCTTGAAATGTAAGATTTGGATTGGCTGCAGATGGGTTGAATCCTTTTGGTGAAAAGCGAAGCACTCATAGTACATGGCCAGTGATTTTGATGCCTTATAATTTGCCACCGTGATTATGTATGAAGAAGCCTTATATGATGTTGTCATTATTAATTCTTGGTCCTAAAGCACCAGGGCATGCCATTGATATTTACCTACAACCTCTTGTAGAAGAGTTGAAAGAACTTTGGAATGTGGGTGTGAGTGTGTGACAACATATGATGCTTGCAAAAAGGAAACTTTTCAATTGCATGCTTCTCTTCTTTGGACTATAAATGATTTTCCTGCTTATGGAAACTTATCTGGTTGGTGTGTTTATGGTAAGTATGCATGTCCTTGTTGTAACATTCACACTTGGTCTAAGCGCTATAAGAATAGTGGAAAGTTTTGTTACATGGGTGGTCGTAGGTTTCTTGATCAAGAGCATAAGTATCGATATGATGAAATATCGTTTGACAATACCAAAGAGTTTGGTCATGAACCTATCCTACCATTTGGATAAGAAGTGTTAGAGCAGTTAAAGAACATTGTCTTCACTCTTGGACAAACTACTAAAGATGAGATCCATGGTGTAATAAATAAAACATGGAAAAAGCGAAGCATTTTCTTCGAACTTCCTTATTGGAAGGATAATTTGTTGCGTCATTACCTTGATGTGATGCACACAGAGAAGAATGTGTGTGATAATATTATCAATACACTTCTGAATAATGGAAAGAAGTCAAAGGACAATTTGAATGCTTGTCGTACATTACAAGAAATCGGAGTGAGAAAACACCTATGGTCGATAGTCCATGAAAGTGGAACAACAAGATTGGCTGCTGCCCCATATAACTTAAGTAATTCAGCAAAAGATCGCTTTTGTGAGTTTTTTGGAAATGTAAAGTTCCCAGATGGTTATGCATCAAATATCTCGCGATGTGTGCTGAAGAGAAAGCTATCAGGGCTGAAGAGTCATAATTGCCATGCGTTAATGCAATTGTTACTGCCTCTTGCATTATGAGATTCTATGAATGATAAAGTTGCCTCTGTTTTGATTGAATTATGTGACTTCTTTCGAGATTTATGCTGTAAAACTCTTTATGTGCATGAGTTAGAGAAACTTCAGTCAAAATTGGTGATAACAATGTGCAATTTGGAGAAAATTTTCCCACCAACATTTTTCACTATTATAGTGCATGTAGTGATTCACCTAGCAAATGAAGCTAAAATTGCTGGTCCAGTCCATTATCGATGGATGTATCCTATTGAGAGGTAATCAATTCTACCTATATCTCTTTTGTCTTTTGTGAGTGACAATTCTAATGACAAAGAAATTTGTCATTTTCTCTTGTAGGTATTTGTCTTCTCTTAYCTCTTACGTTCGAAACAAAGCATATCCAAAGGGTTTAATAGCAACGGGTTATATCTTTCAAGAGTGTTTAAATTTTTGTTCAAGATACATGGACGATGTTGAAGGAATAAACAATCGTTCAAATCGAAACACGACAATTGGTGACAAAAATGGCCATCAATCTTGTCCTTTCCCTTCCGTAGGACAACCATATGGACAAAAGGAAGGATTTATGATGGATGAGAAGACAAAGACTCAAGCTCACAGATATGTTCTTTTCAATTCCAATTCTGAGGAAATTGAATCTCTACGAGAGTAAGAACATCTACTATCATATAATTTTTCTATACAAGTTTACAAGTTAGTATTGACTCAATCTGAATATTTAGGGATCACATTTCATACCTTAAGAGAATCAATCGACGTAGTCGCCTGTCACAACTTGTAGTGGACCGTATGCATAATGAAGAATTTAGTGAATGGCTGAACAAGTTTGTAAGTATTTTTTAGTTATTTATTTCAAAATGTATAACCATATATGAATTAAGGTTTAACACATCTTATTAATTTAATTTGGTAGGTGAATGATCCCGATAATAAAGATGATTTACGAATTACCGAGGACGTTAAATCACTTGCTTTTGGTCCAATGAATGTTGGAAGAAGATTTCAAGCTTTTGGCACAAATAGTGGTTATAGATATCGCACTAAAGAATACGAAAGGCACAAGAGGCACAAAATAGTGGGGTAATGGTGGTGGCAAAAACACATAGTTATGCTAGCATTAGAGATACACGCCCTATACTAGGAAATGTTACATATTACGGGGTGTTAACTGATATCATTGAGTTGAATTATTATAACAAATTTAAAATAGTATTATTTAGGTGTAATTGGGTTGATGCGAATCATGCCATTGGAATGAAGAGAGATAAGTTAGGTTTTACTCTTGTTAATTTATCTCGTTCTATGGATACTAGAGAGCGATTACGTGATGAGCCTTTTGTATTCGCATGTCAAGTTCAGCAAGTTATGTATGTTCAAGATAAAGCAGAACCCGATTGGTTTATTCCAAGACCTATAAGGCCGAGGGATAATTATGACTTGGGTGATGATGATGGTCAACCAAAGTTGGATGTAGAAGACGAAATTCAAGTGTCAAGTTCAATCCATGAGAATTGTGAGATCGATATTGATGACTTTACATGGATGACAAGTGATGTCCAAGCCATTGATGTTTTAAAAAATTCCAGATGATAAAGGCTTTAAGCGATTTGTCTTTTTTTGTTAGATAGAGACAATTATCTTATTATTAATGTTGTTATTATGTCTATTATCTATTATCATTTTGTTTTTTGTAAACAATTTAAGATGTGTATGCTTGATGTTATGATTTATGTCTATGGATTTGATACCATTTTGCACTAGTTTATGTTCTTAATCTTTATTAGAAAAGGTGTATTTGAGATGGCTAACCCAAATTTTGGTTGGTAAGTGTTTGACAAGCTTAATTGCAATGGACATGTTACTCTTGCTGATACATTCTTCAATAGCATTATACTGACATATATTTTCATTAATTATGCGTTTTTAGATTACAATGTCCAAAAGGAGGCGACTAACAAAGGTTATAGTGTCCTCTCAACCTAATGAATCAAACAATATAACACGTGAAAGACTTGGTACTCGAGACATGGAGGGAGATGCATCACAAACAATTACGGAGATTGAAACATTAGTAGAACGGTGTAGAGGACCTACAATACTTGCTGATGTGTGGAATCAATCTCCACAAGAAAAATGGGTTGTTAAAATCAATCGTGATGGACAACCTATTGGTGAAGAAGCTGGTTTGTTAGCTAGCTTCTTAGGCACAATCGGAAGGAACCCAGAGTTGGCACCACAAGGTTATTCGGATTGGAGCACAATTAGAAGCTGGAGAGTTGTTCTGAAAGAGATCAAAGTTAAGTGCATGAATGAAATCAAGGTTGGTTGGCAATTAACATTTAATTAATTTTAGTGTATATTTATTCTATTATCATTTATGTTTGGTGTTTTTTACAATAGTAACGCTCCACATTCCCACGTAAATGAGAGGCAGCCATTGAATCAGCTTTAGGGCGAAGAGTAAAAGATTTTAGAGGAGAACTCAAAGGTCAGAACTATGAACCCAACAGACATAACTGGAGCAACTTAGCAGCTAACAAACCAGATCGAGTGCCTAGTGATCAATGGCTCAAACTTATTTCATATTGGGATCAAGAGAAGACAAYGGTTACTTCTTCACAAACTTTTTATATACTTTATTATGTTTTGCAAGTATAAGTATTTGACRATTTATTTGTTTCATATTTTTAGAGGCGTGCAAATACAAATAGATACAATCAAAAGAACATGAAAATGCCACATTGTGCTGGAAGGAAGAGTTTTGCTTGCTATAGGGCAGAGAAGGTACACTACATTGAACTTTTAATTTTGAATATAAATTGGTATAAGTTTATAAGTTATAAATTGGTATAAGTTACATAGCTTCAAGTCTTATGTCTAACTAAATTATAATGTTTTTTAGACTGTAAATCGTGTAGAGCCTTCACGTGCTCAAATCTTTATTGATATGCATAAAGATAGGATTAGGAAAGACAAGAAAAAAATGGATGAAGAATAAGCAAGAGCAGTGGTGAGTTCGAGATTTACTACAAATTTTTCAATTTTTTTTCTTTCATAAAGGCATATCTACTAATGAAATTAAATTTTCAATACTTATAGGAATTGATGAGGAATAAATTAGATGAACTACCGGGTGGAGTCGAACAAAATGATGGGAAGATTGCATGGAAAGGTGATATTTTTGATCAAGTCATAAGTAAGCCCGAAAGGTCCGACCAAGTACGCGGAGTTGGATTGGGAATTTGTCCCTCCAAATTGTGGGGTTGTCAATTTTCAAGTAGCCAACCAAGAAATGCTACGCTTAGTGATGATGTGTCTAAAGAGGAGCTTGAAAAAATCTTTGAGGAGAAAATGAAGGTGTTGCAAGAAAGTCACAACAAAGAATTAAGTGCCGTGCAACAACAACGTGATATGGAATTTAAGAAGTTATTAGACAAGCAAAGTCTTCTAGAGGAAAACATTTCAAAACTAATTTCACGCGTACGTGTAAGAGTAGAAAACGAAGGATATGCAACAGTAAGTCTCTTCCTCTTTCTCAAAGAAAAGAAAAAAACATATATTGTGCCCTTTGTATGATCTGCTAGTTTGATCTAACTTATCTAATGTTACTTATCCTAGCATTGATCGAGTTCTTTTACATTGTTAGATGATCTCATGTGTGTATATCAAATTGTCGTTTTGGATATGTTGGTTGGATATATTGGTTGATTGGATATATTGGTTGGATGATTGGAAACATGAAAAACTGTTGGATACATTGGTTGGATGATTGGAAACATGAAAAACTGTCCTATATACATATATGGGAGTGCTCTATATACAAAGGAGATGCTGCCGAAATTTGTAATCAATTTTTCATTGATTTGTATGAGAATTATTATTATATATTGGTTGGTTGGTTAGTTGAAAACATAAAAACTGTCCTATATATGTATGTATGTATGTATGTATGTATGTATGTATGTATGTATGTATGTATGTATGTATGTATGTAGAAATACTATATATATTATAGTATTATAATATATATATATATATAATATATAATATATATATTATATATAATAATATACTATATATGTATATAAATTCCCCCACCCTTAAAGTCCTTAAGGGATAACTGTTCAATGAACAGTGTTTTTATGCAGATTTTGCCTTTTTTTGCCATGGATTACAAGGTGCCATTGCTTATATAAAAGGGAGGTCTTTGCTGCGGTGGCATGTCCATCTTTCTCTCTCCTTCTTCTTCGACTTTTTCCCAGCCGCTTTTCCCGCCTTGTTATCGCCGTTTGCAGCTCTGCATCCAATTGCGGGCCAGATCGAAGACACGAGTAACTGCATGTACCGATCGGACCCAAGTAAGTTGGTTTTGCATCTCAATACGTCTTTGAGGACGCCATTGTGTTTGTGCTCAGGTTAGCTCTCAGCGACACTCATAATTGTGTGCGGACTTGGGGCCAAAGAGGGTATCGCGGCGAGGTCTAAACCGTTGGGTGTTTGGAGTTTGCTCATCGTGTGATGCTATTACTTCCTGTGCCAGTCTTCTTTAGGTGAGCGTGTCAATGCTAATTACTTTTTGTGTTTTGACTATGAAGTTGTTGTTTTTGCTGTGATTAATTGCATGAGTTAATTGCTGCAGTAAAGTATAGAGAATACACTTGTCGTTTTGCCTCTTCTTTTTCTTCCCATCCCAACTCTTCTTCCTCTAAGTTTCTTCGAAATCAAGCAAAGTTTTGCTGCATTGGTTCGAATTGAAACGATGAAAATGGGTTAATTGAAAGTGTTTTGCGAATTGCAACGAACTGAAATTGGGATTGATTGAGTAGTTGATTGTTTTGCATGATTAATTGAATGAATAATTGCAATTAGACAATGAAATGGGTTGATTGAAGTGTTTTGCAATTGCAGCGAACTGAAATTGGATTGAATTGAGTAGTTGATTGTTATTGCATGAATAATTGAATTGAATAATTGCAATTATTTATATAATTAATCATGATTAATTGCATGATTAATTGAATAATTGCAATTGAACTTCGATCATTTATATAACTGGAAAAGATTAATTGCATGCAATGGAGTTGATGTTGTCCTCTTTGTGGCAAAGTAATGCAATGTGTTTTTTGAGTGATGAAGTTGTTGTTTTTGCTGTGATTAATTGCATTGCAATTGATCACAGCAAAAATTGCAATTTATATAATTGAAAAAGATTAATTGCATGATTAATTGAATAATTGCAATTATTTATATAATTAATCATGATTAATTACATGGTTAATTAAATAATTGCAATTGAACTTCGATCATTTATATTATTGGAAAAGTTAGTTTGTTTGAAATGGCTTAAGGTTTGATTTGACATGGTATTTGTTAGGTTGGATTATTATGTAGCTTACTACCAAAATACTTCTATGACTTTGTGTTGGATTGGATCTTTCTTGAATTTTTGGGTTGGGCTTTAGTGTAAGCTTGGATGGTGGACATTTTGGGTTGGCCAGTGGGCCTTTGAACATGGAGGTGTGAGGGGTGTTGAATTGTTGATCCAGTTGTTTTCTTATTTGTCTTATTATAGTTTTGCAAGTGATTTTCTCTTATTTGTCTTATTATAGTTTTGCAAGTGATTTTCTCTTATTTGTCTTATTATAGTTTTGCAAGTGATTTTCTTGATTTGTGTTGTTGTTAGAACATAGTTTGGACAATTGGGTAAAAGATTGTCTTTTGGTAAAAGGTGTGCTATTGTCCAGTGGTTACTGTTATGTATCGTGCCTATTAATGGGTTCTGCAGTATTTCTTCTAATGTGTTTGTGTATTAATTTTTTTTGTTTTGGTTTTCGTGTGGTTTTGCTTGTTCTGTTTTTTGTAGCAACTTAGTGTACATTGGTTAACTCCATGCACCATGACTATTTATGGGTTTAGATTGTTTTCCTTTTTAAATGTGTAATTAGTGTTTCCTCTCTTGTATTTTCGTCCTGTTTTTTATTGGAGGGTATTAGTGGTAATGTATGCAGTTTGTTTGTGATTATATATGTTGCTTTAGTTGGTTGTTTATCCTCTTGCTTTGTTATCTTTGTGCTTGGCCTTTGGTGGGTTTTTTTGTGGCTTATCTTTAAGTTCTTGTTGAGTGGTATTGTATGTTTTCAAGCAATTGTTCAGTCAATTTTGCAATTTGTTTGTTCATTTAATGCTTTTTGCATGTCTGGTTATACTCTCTTGCAAATGTAGTTGCATTCATTGTTGTTGGTTCATTTACTACCATGTTACAGCTCTGATTTTTTTCCCTTGCATTATTCTTTTCTGCTTTCCTTGTCCTGTTTCTATGCTAACAGTATCATAGAGTTGCTAACATTGTCACTGATGATGATCTGATAAGCAGCTATCATTTTTGCCCCCATTTTGTTTACCTAGCACTTACTCTTGCCACGGTTACTTGTTCACAGATATTGTGGCAGCAATAGTTTCTGTAAGTGAAGTCCGCACGATTAAGCGAGGTAATGCCGAAGGAACTCTCCGAGAAATTATTCTTGCTGACCAGAGGTAAATTTTATATCTTTAAGCCACAAGCATCTATGGGCATTCAGTTATCTCTATCATTGATGACCATGTTCTAGCACAACTGTATTGAATCTCGTCCAATGAAGCTTGCTGCATGGAATGAGCACGCTGTCAAGGAGTATCCGTTCTACAGAACTTGGCCAAACAGCTTCATGGTCATCGGAATCACTGCCTTGCGTCCGATATCATACCAAGGTTTATTCCACAATTGCCCCTTCATACATGAAAACACAATTGCTAACATTTATCCCGTTTTAATATTGTCATTAATTGTTCTTTTTAAATACCAGGCCTCACACTTAAGACAACAGCAGCAACATCTTTCATCGACAAACTTGTTGGCGAGAAGGCATACGCAGTTCGTGTTTGGTATGAAATCACACAGCAAATTTTATTCGAGGTATTATACACAATACTTACTTGAACATTTATTTTGCAGGGTGCAGCAAAACAAAGCACCATTAAACAATTGGCGCGCAAAAAGCATGACATTGAACGACTCTGAGAAAACTCCTACGCCAATTGCAGAGATACTAGAAAAAAAAAAGGTTTTTTATGCCACTCAGTAAACTACTACATCCTGTTATGTTTTCCATTTCGATATTATGCACGAGTTATTATTAAAATATTTTTTCATGTCCCTAGGCAACTACTCTATGGCAAGACGAAACATTCTGGATTCAAGCAATCTTGTCCCAACTTTCTGAGAAAGATATCTACTGCTATGTGGGTTGCAACTCTTGTGGTCGAACTACATCTGAAGAGATTTGTGCCAAATTTCAATGCCCTTATTGTCACAATTCAAGCGCCACTGCATGTTTCCGGTAAATAAATATGCTACTATTTGGAAGCCTGCTATTTTGCTTCCATGTACTTGTTATCTCTATGGTTGTTACAACTTGCTACAATTGTGGTTTCTTTTGATGTACTCCTATGAGAAACAATGTTATGTGCATTCTTTTGATGTACTCCTATGAGAAACAATGTTATGTGCATAGCACATAGTAATATCTTATGAAATGTTTGTTATGAAACAAACAAGCATTGATTCTGATGATAACCACTTTGATGTTGCTATTGTTGTTGTTACTATTAGGGTGTAGACTATAGGTAGACCGAGAATGGCATTACTTGGTTTGCTTGCATTAATCATCACATTGTGCCAGTGTAGCTGATATCTTATAATGAATGCATAGCTTCTTTAAATTTCTCCATGTTGATGGTTTAGTTTTAGATAACTTCTTCAATACCATTTTGCTCCGAAAATTAACTACAATAACTATGCTATTTACGATATCAATCACAAAATTTATACACATTACCAAACATTTACCGATAATTAAAGTGGACCACAATGCGTGTGCGCATGCCGGGGCACACTAGTATATATATATATATATATATATATATATATATATATATATATATATATATATATATATATATATATATATATATACATGGGAGTTCCCTATATACAAAGGAGATTCCGCCGAAATTTGTACTCAATTATTTACAATGGATAAACTAACTAGAATCATATAAATAAATTTACTTTAATTTTATTCTATCATATTGTCTCTTAGGTTAACTTTATATATTGATAGTATCAATAATTTTTCAATGTGCTAAGTGTTTTGTTATTATCTATAGGGTGATGAAGATTTGAGTTCTGGATAAAAAGGCTAGACGATTACTACTAACCTATTTGTTGTCGATCATGTAAAAACTACATAATATAGATTGAATATGTTAATGAAGTTCCAACTATATATTAATTTGTATACCATTTTATCTTCTTGCAGGTACTAATTTATGGAAGTAGATCGCTAGAAGATATATTGTTTGGATTAGTTTCTTTTCGTTGTAATAGCTTGGACTATCATGGTAGTTTATGTAAGCAAGGAGTCATATTATTGATGAAACGGTTTATTTTATTTAGTATTGATATACATATATTATGATAAGTTTAAACTTATGATATATATTCAACATAAAAATCTTAATTAATAATTAGTACAATTATCTTGCAAATCTATTAGCATTTATGTTTTTTTTACAGGATATAAACAAATATGTATTTCAATATCCCATTCTAATAGTATATACTAACATTTTTCGTGTCAATTGCAATCGACACAATAGAAGCAGATAATGAATTACATTTTTCGTGACAATTGTAATTGATATAACAGCAATCTCATATACAATAATAATTGTCTAGTAGTATGAGTAAAATCGTCACTAAATGAGAAATAGCGTTGATTGCAATCATCGCTATAGCTTCTTGGAGGTGCAAATCGTATTACACAATTTGTGTCGATTATAATCGTCACAACAATCGACGCTATAGTTTCTTGGAGGTGCAAATCATGTTATACAATTTGTGTCGATTATAATCGTCACAACAATCGACGCTATAGTTTCTTGGAGGTGCAAATCATATTACACAATTTGTGTCGATTATAATCGTCACAACAATCGACACGATAAGTGTTAGTCTATTGCGGCGATTGTTTCAGTCTACACCATCGATTCTTATAATCGCTTCGATATGTTATGGAAACGAAGCCTCTTGTATTGAATGGGCTTTTGATACAAAAGTGTTTTGTGTTGATTACAATCGACACGAAAGGCCTTAACAATCGCCACGAAAACCTGATAACACCATTTTATTCTCATATTTCTATGCTAAATTTGTGTGTTTTCATCTTTCCTTTCCCATAATTTCAACCTTTTTAGAGCTATTATACTTTATATTTCGCTATTGCTCTTCTCGGGTGTGTTTTGCTTTGTTTTTGTAGGTTTTAGGTGCTTTTGCTAGGATTATTGGAGATGCATGTAGAGCTAATCAGATATTGATCAAAGAATGGGTGATTCAAGACGCTTATATTGGAGAAAAAGCACAAAAGAATTGCTCATGCATGAAGCTCCCCCGCAACCTGGTTGTGGAAATCACCTAGTTTGCCACAACCTGGTTGCGGCCACTTGATTTTGGAAGAGTTTTGGAGTACATGGTAGCCCACTCCGCAACCTGGTTGCGGCCTAGTTTCACTTGCCACACCCTGGTTGCAGCCCCTACTTTGATGTAGAAAACTATTCATATTCCTAGCATATATCTAAATAGGTTTTTACATAGAGTTTTTCATTCTATTCTTTTACATACTTTTGAATATTAGTTTGGTTGATAGAAGAAGCTTTCTCTCTCCTTGTTTTTGAGCACACAACTCTCAATTTTGGCACTTTCAACATTCTTTTGACCATTTCATCAATTCAAGTATTGTTTTCTCATCTTTATTCTCTTTTTATTATTGTTAATCATGTTACCTTTCAATCTTAGTTTTGTTTATTCAATAGGTATGTGTGAGTAGTTTCCCCAAATTCTAGGGTTAGGATGAACCCTAATATGGATTAACTTGCAATTGAATTCACAATTCCCAACCTTGATTAATCTACAATTCTTTCAATTTAGAGTTGGTTTTATTATCATTCTTTGATTAGAAATAATATTGGATGAATGTGATTAGGTTAGCAATGAAAGTTGATTCTTAATTGATTTTAGAACTCTAAATTGAGATAAAGGAAACCATCACGAAAGTAGATGGTGAAATTTGTTAGGATTTTAGGATGCTTGGCTTAGAGTCCTTAGAATGCTTGACTCCATGAAAATAGGTAGGATTGCTTTGCTAAGGAAGCTTTTGATTGATCGAAAGAAATCTTTAGTATTATTAGGGCGCTTCCATCCTAAGCATTGTTGATTAATTGATCAAGGGAAAAGGGAATTGCTTGTTGAGTTAATTCATATTAGTGGGAATAATTAAACCTAGAATTMCTTTTAATTATTGATATTCCCAATTAGATTGAAATTGCTTTAGTTTTTAGTTTACATAAATCTCCTCTTATTTTGATTGCTTGCTTAGCTCTAATTGAAGTCAATATAACCACTTTGAACCAATTAGTCTCTTGGGATTCGACCCTTACTTGCCCGACTACATAGTTAAGAGGAAAAGTTAGGTTATATTTGTTAGGTGCGTGACACGCCTATTAAAACCCTTTTTGTTGTAGTGTAATAACCAAAAATATTTGTCTTGAAGCGCCTTAACCTTGTCTACTTTGGTTATTACACTGTCCATCTATATTTTTAGATTGTCTCGTTGTTTCCAGACATTGTCTGAACGTTTAACTAACGATTGGAAGGTCGATGGCTCCCTCATCAAATTGTAAATTGAATATCGTATGATGAGTAACCCCACGAACCTCGCTAGTTTGACTAGTCCTTTATTCCATATTGATCGCATTGAATTTCCATGATCGAAAGCTCTGTCCTATTCATACAATGATCTAATTCCTCGTTACAACTTCAAATCGGAGTTTAAATAAATTCATAATTTAATTCATCAAAATGAATATTAACCAGAAATATTTGTCTCGATGTTTTTAAACCTTGTCTGAACCATATATTACTTTCTCGCTTTAAGTTCATACACCACTGTCTTTGTGCTTTCTAGCACTCTCTTTATTTTTAAACAACGATTTGAAGGTCGACGATTCCCTCTTCAAATTATAAATTGAATATCGTACCCAACAAACCTCGCTAGTAATTTACTTGGGCTACAAAGTGACAAGTCATGCTAGTTTTTTTTTAAGAAAAAAACAATTTGATATTTCTTTTTTGTTGTGGCCCCTCCATATCCCATACACGACTTTATAAGGACTTGTACTCCAAAATTCTCAAATGCACATCAACCTCAATCTCTCTCTCTCTCTCTCTTTCTCTCAAACCACTTTTTACAGAACACTAGTTCATCCTCCATCATGACTGCCAACCCACCACAAAACCCACCAAATGTTAACCTCCCTCCCCACTGCTTCTATGCCCGGAAAACCCCCCCGCTCATTTTATATTTTGGAAACCAAACAAAAGCTTCGTTCAAGAATGTAATTTTAACATGTGGGTGTATGCAAAGCAAAAACCTTGCAAGATGGTCGATATGTGGTGGAAGACGTGGAAGATGCGACACTCCAGCGTATACTGATGAGTCCAGACAGCCCATGGGATGATGAACTGAAGGACTTGATAATGCTCAGCGAAGGTTGCGTATGTGGACATGCTTTCATCCCTAACTGCATTGACCTCGTTGGTAAGACTACTGACCTCTCCTCCCTTATTTTGATGTTGCAAACTGAGCAACAATCATATGTCGGGATGAGCAAGTTAGTCCCTCAGTCTATACAAATCATAATTGACCCAAAACCGATTCTAAAATTCCAAGGACCCATTTATTTGCTTGGGAGAAGCCCCATAACCTTAAAAATGGCTTGTTACGTTGAATTTTTGAGGTTTTCCATATTAACCACCCTATGTCTGAGCTGAACTTTGTCATGTACAGAGGTTTCAAATCCATTAAAAATCTTGCTAGTAGGCATGCAATCCTTAATATTTTCTTCGGCTTGCAACCCAAACCCAAACCGTTAGAGATTGGGGTAAGTGTTGTAGTCTAGAACTGTCATCATGCTGCGAGGAAGTCATTCTCCCAAAATTTTAAGATACTCATATCAAAACACAACCCAATTGCCATCATTCTCACTGAAACTAGATTGTACCATCCCATGTTTCGTCACTTACTTGAAAATCTTCAAACTAATGGGATGGGGGTGTCGATGAAAGTGTCGGGTTAATGGTTGGTCATGCATTATTATGGGACTAAGAAAGGGAAATCGGAAAGACTAATGTGGCAGATAATGATATCCAAAATGAAGTTCGCATGGTTGTGTAGGACGTGGGCCGCGCCCTCGCGTATAGCGGGCGCGCGGCTTGGTACTACATCGAGGTGCTTTGCGTGGGCTTGAGCCACGGAACCCGCACGTGAGTGCGTTGGGGTAGTGTTGTCGAGTAGGGAGTCGCACCGTGCTATATAGGTTATTCACGGACGCCGAAACGTTGGTGCCAAAAATGGCCCCACGTCCAATCCAATAACAGTCGTGGTTTCGGGGACATGGTACGAATCAGATCTGTAACCCAATTCGCCCGCATGTAGCGGCCTCTACTCGGTCTCATTGCAATTCATTCACTCACGGTTATTGAATGCAATAATTACATTTTAGCACCTTAGAAGCGTACTAACCCTAAAGTTATTACGAAAGTGGGTTTCTATTATGCACAAGAGACTACCTAACCTAGAAATTGTGACCACTTTGCGGTTAATCAATGATTATCTGACTTTAATGTGATAGATAATTTCCGGTCTTGTTTAAGCAAATATATACAAATGATGCACACCATGACAATGCGAAGTTATATTACAATTCAAAACATATATACAAACCAATCTTACCTAGAATCTGCAAACAAAACAAATGTTAGTTCGTATAAAAAAACGAGCGAAATGAACCTTCCGCCTTGAATCGCTTATACAAGGACAAACAACACAAATGTTAGTTCGTAATAAAAACGAGCGAAATGAACCTTCCGCCTTGATCGCTATACAAGGATAGAATCGTTAGTATTGACAAGTGACAACACAACAAGAAAATTGCTTCGGCCGACACGATTACCGACCGATTATCGGTCGGTAACAGGAGTTACGACAGATAATCGGTCGGTAATCGTTGTCGGAAATACATTCGTCGGTAATCCAAAAATTACCGACCGATAATCGGCGTGTAAGGTTTACCGATCGATTACCGACCGATCACGACGATAACATCCGACCATTTTTTGGAGGGAAAAATTGGATTACCGACCGACAAATCGTCGGTAATCCAATTTTCCCTCCATTTGTTAGAGGACAGTGGAGTGAGAATCGATCGGTAACCGACCGACTATCGGTCGTAATCACCCATACTATTTTTTTTTTAATTTAAAAATTCTCCATTACCGACCGATTTCGGTCGTAAATTCAATTTGCGCCAAAAAAAATTGTTACCGGACCGCTAGTCGGTCGGTATTTCATAGGAGAACAAAAAAAACATACAGCAGTGACTCCATCCACTGCCTGGTTCCATTCCCAAATTTTTTGTCATTCAAAAATCACATAAATTAGTTGTACTTATAACTAATAATACTTATATATACATATATATATATATATATATATATATATATATATATATATATTATATTATAATAATATATAAAATATATGTATATATATATATGTATATATATATATTATATATATATATATATATATGTATATATATATATATATATATATATATATTTATATATTGTATATAGTATATATATATATATGTATTATATATATATGTATATATATATATATATTATTATCAATTACAAATATCTCATTACTAGTGTTACAAATATCCTTATACTAATAACTAACTAACCCACTGACATTTTATTTCCTGATTCACTTGTCTCTATCTCACAGTTTATTTGTTCTTGTATTCTTCCTTTGGTTTCACTGTTTGATTGCAAAGAAAGTCTAGAACCGATGTTTCTATATGAGAATCATCTTCGGATGATACCCACTTCCTGAGTCAACAACTAACCTTGTTTTAGCTTAATGTGTCTGAGAGCAGTGTCAAGTTGTTACTCTTAATTCTGAAGCTCTTTTACGTTCCAAGTATCTATTTCTTGTCCGTGAGATGCCTGCAATGATAACAATAACCTATGAATCTTCGCAAATTCGTTGAGACTTGAGGCAAGGCAGTATAATACTTTTAATTGAATAGCTTGAGATTACAAGTTTATTTAATTACCTTTGAATCCTTGGGCTGTTAACTTCATACCCCATTGGACATATGCATACTTTCTGGATTTCATGTGCTGAATATATGACATCTGCCTAGACACGCTATGAGGCAACTGTCCATAATCCGCATAGACTCATCTTCCGTGCATGCTCTAGCAAAGAAAGCGAGAATTGGCCTTTTTTGATACTCTCATCAGTCATCCCACACCAATGTGGCAATGTTGCCAAGTGGTCTCTTCAATTGGCCTTCTTATGGTGGTTTCTGGGAGCGATAAATCTTTTTCCGGCCTTGAAGATTCCTTTAGCCAGATCAGCATTACAAAGAGCTCTGATGAAACAAATACACAAAATTGGAGATGAAACAATATCAAGTTTGTAACTCTTCCTTCTTAGCAACATATTCATTAAGCTCCTTTTCTATCTCTGCAAAATTTATTTATCAACAATGCATATGGCAAGAAACCACAACAGACCCTACCACAAAATCAGTCATAAGAAAAAACAATGGGAAAAGCAAGCAAAGAAAAAACAACAGCATCATCTATGCTTATATCAACGTAATCTCTCTATATGATCCATATCATCTCTGTCAATAGCAGCATTGACAACATACAGGCAATTAATGGAGGGCACTAACAGCTACCGGCCTGACCGTAATCACYTGATAATTTKAAGGCTACAAAGCTATTGTAGGAAAACCAAAATTGCTATTGTATCAATTAATCAATAAGGCTACAAAGCACTGCAAAAAGAATAGGAAAACCTGCCCATTATAAAATGGTGTATTATTCAAGAAGACAAAAAACAAAGAAGAAACTCAAGTAATTGAGATACTCGATGCATTTATTAAGGGTTAAGCTCCTCATGTAATTGTGTGAACCATTTGCATAGTTTCTAAAGAATGAGAAAAGATCAGTAAGAATCTCCTTCAGTAATAACAGTTCCAAAGCTGAAATTCCGGATAGTAGTGATGCAAAGCGTTACCTCTTCTGGAAAATAAGTGCCATTTGCCTTTTTCATCAACTCAGCCCTAAAAGGTATTGAAACAGGAAGCAAAATCTAGAATTAATATTCACCCAATCACTCATCCCCTCAAAAATGCAAAGTATCCACTCCATAAGTTATAAAATTAGTAATAAGAAGACAATTCTATAAGCAAAATCTACTCACATGTCTCCACCTTCGCAGATGACAAATCATATGTTTAAGATCAAGGATTGCAGATGACGAATTCTTACAGATGACTCAATATCTGACAAAGTCTAAAGCTAAAACACAATTTTATCAGCATTTCATCATAAAGTTACCAAATCCAACAAATCAATAATCACGAAATAATTCTCGTCACTTCACACAAACTCAAAACCCTAGATCAAAATTCCTCCAAATACCAAACAGAAAACGGCGATAAAAACAAGTCAAAACGAAAATTGTAAAATGAAAACGAAAAACACCAGTAAATCAAGACGAAAATTGTAAAATGAAAACGAAAAACTAATCAACATGAAAATTAAATAATAACCCTAAAATTAATCAAAGAAAAACGAAAAGAAAAAATTATATGAAAAAATCGAAAAAAAAATGAAAAATTCATAAATCTAACTGGAAAACAAATAATCAACGAAAAACGAAAAAAATTCAAAACCAAATATTGCCCTTAAAATTCAATCATTTTTCAAACCTTAATAGTAAAAAAATCAAAAACACAGTTCAAACCCTTACATCACCCTAAAAATTCTGCATTTTTTGAACCCTTAAACCCCTAAATCAACCAAGATTCACCAAATTTCAAGCCAACACAAATTCAAAGAAAAATTCTGCCCAAAATTCATAAGAATTACCAATTATTCACAACGACAACAACACAATTAAATCCTAACCTGGCAAGACAAATAATTCGAAGTTCGAATCAACACACTGTACCTATCCTCCATACCATCATTCCTATCAATAGAAAATCAAAATCATGATCAGCCAATAAAATTAAACATAATCAACAAGATAAAAAATAAAACATGATACCTGATGACGAAAAATTCGGAAACATCGTTAATATGCGACCCGAAAAATCGAAGTAAATCATCAGAAGAGAAATAATTABGAACAGCAACAATAAGAAGGAGAGTTGATCGATTGGCGGAAGTAGACGAATCGGAAGTTGACGGGTGACGAATTAGGGTTCGAAAAAGATGAACTATGCCTCTTCGTTCGACGAATTTGGGATTTAAATTAGGGTTAGGGTTTGATTTCATTGGAGGGAAATGAAGAGGAGATCGACGGCGGTGGAGGGGTGGTGCGGCCGCGGTGGTGCGAGATGAGAGGGATCGATGGAGTAAGAGAGTAATTAGGGTGGTGAAGAGAGAGAGTAAGAGATAATGTGAAGAGAGAGAGAGTTAAGGATAGGTCTAAGGGTGGGACAGGAGAGTGTCTCAACAAAGAAAGAGGGGGTCCAAGAAAGGAAATTTTTTAATTTAAAAAAAAACCTTTACCGACGCGAACAATCGGTCGGTACACCGACTTGATTTAAATCGGTCGGTGGTACGACCGAATATTCGGTCGGTAAATGCTTTGATTTTTTTTTAATATAGAAACAAAGAGGGCAGGGGTTTTAAAATCCCAAAAAATCACCGACCGATTTCTAACGGTCGGTGTTACTGACCGAATTATCGGTCGGTGATTTTTGGGAATTGTTTTTTTTATTAAAACTGCGGATGGGGGTTTTAATTCAAAGGATTTACACGACCGTTATTCGGTCGTACACCGACCGATTTTGGTAAATTACACCGACAATTGCGGTCGTGTCGGTCGGTATTACGACCGATTTTTTAGGTCGATAATTTCGGTGGCCTTACACGAATTCTTGTAGTGCATGATAATGACAATGGATAATAAAAGAACAGAAACAATGAAAAACGTTAATTACTCCTACATATTTACATGGATATATTAAATAGTGATGTTTACTATATTTTGTTTAATTAGAGTTGAAACTCGCAATAGTTATTAATTAAATTGAGGAAATGGAAAAGAGTGTGTTTAGTGGCGAGTAATCTCAGAAGTAAACCTTTTTATCGCTTGTTGAATCGAACAGAATCGATGCTTAGAACTCAAGAACGTATGTATTTAGAGTGTTTGAGAGAGTGTGTGAGAGCATGAGAGAATGAATACGCAAGTTAGAGACGGGGAAAGATAGAATAGACGTGTGTGTCGAAATGAGCAAGGCAGGCACGTATTTAAGGCACGAGAGGCACGAGGAGGGAAAAACCTGCGTGTATACGCAGGGGGCTGTGTATATACGCAGGGGCTGCGTATATACGCAGGCCTCTGCGTATTACGCAGGCCTACGCAGGCCTCTGCGTATATATTTTTCCAAAAACGAAAATATTTTGATTTCTCCTATTTTATTCGTGATTTGCCTTGATTCGACGCACTAGACACCCTTGCTCTCCAAGCAAGGAGTTCTAGAGTGTTCTAGAAGGTTCCACGTATTTCCGAGGTATTTTTTTGTGTATTCTGTATTTTTTTGTATTTTCTGCGTATAAAACTTATAAAATCATAGAAAATATAGAAAAATCAGAAAATAATCTAAAAATACTGGTGAGCTCAGAAAAATGTGAAGAGTGTGATGAAAAGTGGAATTATGGAGATCACCAATATAATTATTTTAAAAAATCCTAAAAATAAATAATTAAGAAAATATTTTTGCCCCTTTATTTGTCTTTGCTCAATAGTTCCGAGTATGACCTTAGTATTTTCAACTTTTTGAGGTCAAAGCATCTTTTTTCTAAGTCGAATCAATCGCGAGACGCGGTATTGTTCATCACTGATTACTCTTTGGGGAGACATTTTTAGGTGTCTACAGATGCCCCCACTTTGACTGAGTCTGGAGAGATGATAGTCTGTAAGACGAAAGTCAAAGTATTCGATTCGGGACGGAGAGCAACTCAAGACGTTCTACGACCCTGAGTCACCCTTTTTGCCGGTACCTGCAAAACAAGGTTAGTTTTACCTGTAGCCGTGTCCGTGCGGTTTGATTTGCTTGCCTTGGAATTTTTGTTGCGGGAGCAAACTCTAAAACCCGGAAGAGTGCGCGGAACTTCTTGAGCGGGAGAAGATTCAAAACCCGAGGATGTGCTGGCGGAACTTCTGTAGCGGGAGAAGATTCCAAGACCCGAAAGATGGTTGTGCTGGATTTCTGTAGCGGGAAGAATCGTGACGCGAAAGATGCTTGTGTTGGATTTCTGTAGCGGGAGAAATCGTAGACTCGAAGATGCTTGTGCTGGATTTCTGTAGCGGGAGAAATCGTAGACCCGAAAGATGCTTGTGCTGGATTTCTGTAGCGGGAGAAATGTAGACCCGAAGCGTGCATTATGGAATTTCTGGTGCGGGAGAAATATTCCAAAACCCGAAGTGTGTAAAGGAGCTGTTGTGTGAAGAGCTCCCACTTTGACTGAGTCTGAAGAGACGAAAGTCAAAGTATTTGATTCGGGACGGAGGGCAACTTAGGACGTTCTGTATGTAAGATGGGCCCTAGCCTTGTGTGGAGGTGGTGCAATGTGCAATGTGAACGTAATGTGTTTGTACAGGATGCATATGCATGTGATGTATGTAAACTCAATGCGCAATGATGCTTATGAAGTGTTTGCAATGGCTATATGTGCAATGCAAGTCTATTCTTAAGATCTAATGCATGAAATGACCAAGGAAATTGACTAATGGTAAGAATACTCTTGGATTGCGAGATGGAGCCGTCTCAAGCCCCATTCGAGCAAGGCGATGCTTGTGATTGAAGTGAGCCCCCCAACCCATGGGGTTTGGGTGTGTGGGAATGGCTAATTTGTGTGTTTAATGGTTGGTTTAGTGGGTGAGCCCCCAGCTTGATGAACTTGCTTGGTGAAATCAAGGTTGGGGCTTGTGTTATAGGACACTGATTGATGGAGTAAGGTAAGGCTAGTGAATTTTGTGGAGTCATGGGTTTTGGCTTAGCCTTTTGTGGCGGTAATTGGTAAGGGATGAGATTTTGATTTGCCCAAATCGGTAACTTGAGCTGAATGCTGCATGAGGAGAGAAATAGAGGAAATGCTACAATGCAATGCTTTGTGGAGGATGCCTGATGAAATGCTACAGAGTGATAGCCTAAGAAGAGTTGAGGAGAGCCCTTAAGGTGCGTGAAAGAATAGGCTAAGGTTCAAGAAAGACAAGGCTAAATTTGTGACTAAGGGTAAGTGAATGGGGAATTGATGTGGTTGGCTGATGATGTTGGTTCAAGCTCGAGTTCTATGTCGGGTGCTACACTAGGAATCTGTGCTCCTGACTTTAAGGGAATCAAACCAATTGGGAGAGTGGACCTCTGCATGTTATTGGAATTATTGGGTCGGACCTCGAGGAGAGGCTTCCTACGTATCCTTTGGAATCAGACCATCGTAGTTCTTGTTGATGATTTAGACAATGCCTCGTGTGAGAGGGCTTTTGTGGTTGTAATGTGAGGCTGTGGTTTTGAGGGTTGAAAAGGCTCGATGATCCCACGGTGCGCAGTGTGCTTTTTAGAGTTTTGCTTTTTTTTTGTTTGAATTGGGCTTTGAACTTTGATTTGCATTGGATTGATTTGCATTTTTGATGACTTTTGTATAACTGGCATTGAACTTTGATTTTTGCTTTTTTGCTCATTTTATTCTTTCTTTTTTTCTTTTGCACATGTCTTTCCTACGCACCGTTTGCCAGAGGGATAGGCAGATGTTGGGTGATGAAAAGAAAGTAGGCTGAATGATAGTGTTTATGGCCAAGGGGTTGCAGGGATTTTGATTTGATGAAGGGAATGGAGGGAAGAGGTTATTTTGTGGAGCTATGAAAGAGGCCTCTCTTGCAATGTCATTGAATTGTGAGGTCGATTATTAATTGATTCCATTAAAGTTAGAAGCACAAACTATATGGAGGCTAAAGAGGATGAGAAAAAGAAACTTTTATTAACAACAAAAGAATTTATTACATAGAGGCTAATAGCAGAATTAATCCTAAACTAATGACATAGACCCGAAATGGAAAAAGAAATGATACATAGTCTAGGGAATGGGACTCTCCGACTCGATCTAAAGCTAAGACTCTAGCTGACTCATGTGAATTGAAGAAGGTCATCCTCTTGTCCACTCCGATGCGCTTTGCAATGTGGTAAGCCTCGATACTTGAGATGATCTTTGTATTTTGGCTGGAGGCAGAAATGAAGGTCTTGATTATTTCTTCTTCAGTAGGAGCGGAGACTAGGTGGCAGCAACTCCTCTCATCTAGTCAGATAGGTAGTGAGCCCCTCGTTCTCTCTTCTTAAGGATTTCAAGCTCTCGGAAGGATTTTGGGTCTGAATGTTACCCTTGTATCTTGCATGAATGCGTGGATGATGTCTTCCCAAGTAGCCGTTTCTTTCTTAGGAAGTGAAAAGAACCACTTCTGACATATCGGTTCCAAGGAAGGGGAAAGACCATTGGAAACAAGGCGAAGTCAATTCCTTTAAGCGCATGGTGGTCTTAAATCCCTTTATATGGAATCGAGGGTCATCAGTCGGCTTGGACTTGGGTATGTTTCGGCTGAGAAATCCTTTGGCAGTTTGGGTCGAAAGGTTGGGGTCAAGAGGAGGTTGGTCTTGTAAAAGGTGGGGTCATGGCTTTTTTGGATCGCCTTTTCAAACAGCTTGTCCAAGGAAGTGCTCGAGGTCAACTCCTTGATCTTAGCTCAAGCTGTTGACTTGCTCGGCAAGCTTTTAGAGCTTTTCTTGTTGGGAGGCATTTTGTGGTGTTAAGGCTGTAGGTAGTGAAGGTTGGAGGAAGGTTAGGTTGGGCTTAGGGCTCAAACTCTCGGGTCGAGCAAGGGCTATGGAGATGGCTTCACCCTGTTTCAAAAAGAAAATAAACCTTAGTGAACTTCCTTGGTCATTATTGAATATATGGATGCAGATGCGAATGCATGTCCTAATTCCATGGTCATCTTTCCTAGTATGAATGCAAGCATGCAAGGTGCCCTTTCGTTTTTTTTTGAAATTTTTTGCTTTTTTTTTTCTTTTGAAAGGGCATCAAACGACATAGGGATGTATGATATGCATGTGCCTAAAGAGGTTAGGGTCACGCCTAGAGGTCGAGCCTATGTTGGCAAAGGGTAAGGTCAATCCTAATGTGAGTCTAAGGTCAACGTCTAAGGTCAAAGTCTGTGCTACCTAGTGGTCAAGGGTCAAGACCTAAGGTCAGAGTCTATGTGGACTCTAATGGTCAAGGGTCAAGACCTAGGATCAAGTCTGTGTGGACTAAGGTCGAAAGTTTGAAGGACAGACTAAGGTAGAGGCCAACTAAAGTTACTATGGGCTATGAAATGCATGATGTGAACTAAAAGATGACCATGGACTATATGAAAGTGTTTGTGTAAGGTCTAGAACTGTACAATGGCTAGGACCTCATACATGCACTATATACAAGACACGTGATGACAAGTCAATCTGGTCGGTCTAGGTTAAGTCAGAGAGTGTACCACGCCTAAAAGTAGAGCTTGGTCAGTTTTCACCACTTGCAATTAGCGATGTATGGCCAAGATACCCCTTATGACGCATCAGTAACACGTGCACACACGGCATGGGCGGGATAGGCTTGCTTAGCCATAGCGATCAATTAACCACATGCACGCCAAGGTAGTATCCACGCCTTAATTGGTAGTCTCGAGCATAAACATGCCCATATATGATGACCAAGGTGCCTGAGCTGTGACTTATGGCCGCGGGTTCACTGCGAGATGCAACAAAATTCATAAACGTGACTGATGGAATTACGAGACTTTTCAAGTTGTCCACTTCACTAACGGTGATTATCCCAGTGAAGTCGCAAATTGTAGGACGTGGGCCGCGCCCTTCGCGTATAGCGGGCCGCGGCTTGGTACTTACATCGAGGTGCTTTGCGTGGGCTTGAGCGCAACGGAGACCCCGCGACGTGAGTGCGTTGGGGGTAGTGTTTGTCGAGTAAGGGAGTCGCCACCGTGCCTATATAGGTTTTCACACGGACGCCCGAAACGTTGGTGCCAAAAAATGGCCCCACGTCCAATCCAATAACCAGTCGTGGGTTCGGGGACATGGTACGAATCAAGATCTGTACCTAATTCGCCCGCATGTAACGGCCTCTACTCGTCTCATGCATTTTCATTCATCACGGTTGTTGAATGCACATAATTATATTTTAGCACCTTAGAAGCATACTAACCCTAAAGATTATTACGAAAGTGTTGTTTCTATTATGCACAAGAGACCTATAACCTAGAATTGTGACCATTTGGCGTTAATCAAATTAAAACGGTGCCTAAAACCGGTTGTCCATGATTATGACTTAATGGTATATGCATAATTTCCGGTCTTGTTTAAGCAAATATAGTAGCAATGATGCACAACCATGACAAATTGCCGAAGTATATACTTCTAACATATATAACCATCTTACCACACCTGAATCTGCAAAACAAACAAATGTTAGTTCGTAATAAAAACACGAGCGAAATGAACCTTCCGCCTTGAATCGCTATACAGGACAAACAAAACAAATGTTGTTGTAATAAAAACGAGCGAAATGAACCTTCCGCCTTGAATCGCTATATACAAGGATAAGAAATCGTTAGTATTGACAATGATAATGATAATGACAATGGAATAAAAAAGAACGAAACAATGAAAAACGTTAATTACTCCTACATATTTACATGGAATAATTAACTAGTGAGTTTCTACATTTTGTTAATTAGATTGAAACTCGCAATAGTTATTAATTAGATTGAGGAAATGAGAAAGAGTGTGTGTTAGTGGCGAGTAATCTCAGAGTAACCTTGTTATCGCTTGTTGAATCGAAACAGAATCGATGCTTAGAATCAAGAACGTATGTATTTAGAGTGTTTGAGAGAGTGTGTGAGAGCATGAGAGAATGATACGCAAGTTAGAGACGGGGAAAGATAGAATAGACGTGTGTGCGAAATGAGCAAGGCAGGCACGTATTTATAGGCACGAGAGGCACGAGGAGGGAAAAAAAACCCTGCGTATATACGGGCCTCTGCGTATATATTTTTTCCAAAAAACGAAAATATTTTGATTTCTCCGATTTTATTTCGTGATTGCCTTGATTCGACGCACCTAGACACCCTTGTTCTCCAAGCAAGGAGTTCTAGAGTGTTCTAGAAGGTTCCACGTATTTCCGGGGTATTTTTTGTGTATTTTGTATTTTTTTTTTTTGTATTTTCTGCGTATAAAACTTATAAAAATCATAGAAAATATAGAAAAATCAGAAAAATAATCTAAAAAATACTAGTGAGCTCAGAAAAATGTGAAGAGTGTGATGAAAATGGAAATTATGGAGATCACCAATATAAATTATTTTAAAAAATCCTAAAAATAGAAAATAATTAAGAAAAATATTTTTGCCCCCTTTATTTGTCCTTTGCTCAATAGTTCCGAGTATGACCTTACGTATTTTCAACTTTTGTGAGTTCAAAGCATCTTTTCTAAGTCGAAACAATCGCGGACGCGGTATGTTTCATCACTGATTACTCTTTTGGGGAGACATTTTTAGGTGTCTACAGGTTGGGTACATTGGAGTATGTCACCTATTTCTATGTTCTTAATTATTATTATTATTTTATTATGTATTATATTATTATTATTATTAATTATTATTATTATTATTATTATTATTATTAATTTATTAATATTATATTATTATTATTATTAATTATTATTATTATTTAATTATTATTATTTTATTATTATTTATTATTATTATTATTATTAATTATTATTATTATTATTATTATTATTATATATGATTAGTTACTTATTAGGATGTCCATTGGTCTCCCTAGGTTTTATTAGGTTCACAATTAATCTAGAACAATCTCATAGTAACCTATGTCCCTTAATATTTCTAGACAATAATGGTGTAACTCCTATTGCATTCATATGGTTAGGCCTTTGGATTCCCCTTTTTATGTGTATATAAATATGTATCTCCTTTGATGCATGATGAACATAACAACAATCATCTTCTTCCAATATAATCTCACTATCTTACTTTCTCTATATTACTAATTTCATAACACGTTATCAACACGATTCTCTAATCAAAGTCATACGGTTTGTTCGAACAGATTAGTTTTACTCCATAATAATATCCAACCACAGAAGGTACGTGATCAAATTCTTAACCCATTTTATTTATCCGGTTGAAAAACTTTTCTTAATCTATAGTATTTTGTCCGACACTTTTAGCACAAAGTTTCAATTTTCCAATTGTATGTGAAGTGTTATACAGTATGCAATGAGTATTATATTCTTCATTATATTACACTTGATGTGCGTGATTAATTTGGCCCATTGTTTTGATGTTTGTTTTCACACTATATGATTATTGAGTATTAACTATACATGAGTGGATGTTGACCTGTCTTCTATGAAATACTTCACAAAGCATAATTGATAATACTATCACATACTTGTATTTTGTAAAGCATATGCATGATTTGTGCCTAATGAAACTACTGTTTAATTATTACTTTTGCCAATTAGCTTATGATAGTCATTGCTTGTTTTTATGCAATAGTATCTATTTAATATCATATGCCATACTCTATAGTAGAATACGTTAGGCTTTTGATACGTTTTGACAGTAGTCTTTGGAACGCTTAATATTACGGAGTAATACCTATGAGGAAGCATATATCTTAAAATAGAAAGCTTTAATAATATTGATACTGTGTTATTTCCTGGTCTTCATGATTATTTTATTCATATAATTTTGGTCTTATAAGATCTTATTTTCTCAGTATTTGCTTTTGTGACTATATTAGAACTATGCACATGACTATTTTATAAGACAAATTCTTCATGTCCAATATTGCACATATATATACATGTACCTCATGTTCATATTATTTATTGGTTTTCATTTTTATATTTCAGTTTTGTGATTATACTTGTGACTTATAATAGCGTTCGTTTGTGTATTAGTGAAATATGTCTAATCTTGCAAAACTTGAGTTTGTGGCCCTTGATATTACCGGGAAAATTATTTATCTTGGGTACTTGATGCTGAAATTCATCTAGTTGCAAAGGGTCTTGGTAATACTATCAAGCTTGGTAATAAGGAATCTGATCAAGATAAAGCGAAGGTCATGATATTCCTTCGCCATACTCATAATTTAAGGAATTAAATAACGGATTTATCCTATACAATACCAATTTTTGACAAATATTAAATTGCAATTTTAATTCACTCTAATTTTAGTTTTAATGAATAAATTTAGTAAATCCCGTGCTTAGCACGGTCCTAAATTAGTGGTACAATATTCAATTTAAAATTGATGAGCCCATAGTTTACACTCGATGAGTTTATTCGTGTATTAATTCTCAATGATGTTATAATACGTAGAGTTTTGGTACTAACTAAGATTTAATATTTTTCCAAAACTCTACTAACTAAGATTTAACTATCTAAAATTTAACTAAGAGTTTTGGTATTACTAAAACAAGTAAAGTTTTTGTAAAAACTAAAATTTTATCAAAAAAAAAAGTGTTTAATTAAGAAAGTGTTTAATAAGGATTTGAGAGCATCCTAGTAATAATAATATTACTCAATTTAATGGAGTTGCAAAGTGTTTAATTAGTTGTGATATTTATGGTGATAGCTTGAACATTGTACCATCTTCCTCACATTTCAACGTTATCTAACAAATATATATAATCTATATGTACTGTTGTTTTACACTTTTATGTGATTTTAAAATGGGATTTTGATTTAATTATCTATTTTGAAAGCGACTTCCTGATGGCTTCAACAAACTTTTGCAAACTGGAGTTGAACCCATAGTTTACATTCAACAAGCGAACACGTATAGGATTTGACAATGCACTATACGCGAACAATTATCCAGAGAAAAATTGACAAAGTCATATGCGTTGGAAGATGGATGGCCTAAACTTGTGACCGAGAATGCAATTTTAGATGGGGATGACCTATTGTTTGAGTACACCGGCAACTCAGTTTTCACATTGATGGTGTTTAATGGTAAATTTGTTGCGAAGGAACTACAACAACCGAGGCTGTGCAGTGACTAAGGTAACTGGTGCAGGAGGGGAGCACTTTGATTTCGGGTTTACGCCGGAGAGAACTCTCTTGCTGCCGCATGTTATCTTGCCCAATCGAAGTTTGATCATTTTATGATTGAAGTAGCAAAACATAGTTTACGTGAGGGCAAAGTGGTAATTATCATATTTAACTGTTTCAACACTAGTAATGCATAATATATGTGCCTAATATTGATATCTTTTATGGGCAGGTTATACTCGTTGCATTCTGCAGGTGCAAGCTCGACGTAGATTATGAGCACAAGGGCTAGTGTTTGGCACAGATGGAGGCGAATGGTTACAAATGGCCAGTGATAATGGGATTTCGAAAGAAGAAAGAACATCTTGTAGGATTCAGAATCATAGCCGGTTTCAAGAAATTTGCAAACATATTTCAATTGAAGGAGAAATCAATTTTTGGGTTTAAATTGCTTGATCCGTTTCACCCAATCACATTCAAGGTAAAAGTTTTCAACAAGTGACAGTTGAGGTTACTTTAGGTTAAACTTTTTGAGTACCGAAAGAGTTTTCTTAGGCTAATTATAATTTATAAGTGCAATAGTAACTGATTAGGATTCATGTTAGGACATGTGTAGAAATGCGTGGATGATATTTTTGGACATGGTTAGAATTTTCTGGGAAATGGTTATGAGGTATAAATCTAAGAATTTTTTGGACAGGGTTAAGATTAGGAATATGGTATAGAGCTTGTAATTTTTTGACCAGGTTCACAATGATCAAGTATATGGTTAGATTTGTGTTGGTAAAAGGCAATGGTAATTTTTTTACCAGGAGCACAATGATCAACTAGCATAGTGTCAAATTAAAGTAACACTATGTCATCCTTCACTTATTATATATAAGGACATAGCACCCCCCCCCCCTCCCTATGTTACCACGAAATGAGTCATACACTATATTATACTAGCAAATGGATTCAGAATCTTGGGGGGCTCTAACTCTCATGATGATAATGCAACTGATGACACAGGACGTAGTGTAATTTGTAACACTAGTCACGGCCACCACGTGGTGTGTGTACTGTGATACTGAAGGGTGAAGGTAATCTGGAGGATGAAGGTGAATACTTGCAACTAGGTGTTGATAAACGGCTTCAAGGGGTATACACCTTAGTTGCTTGATTGGTTGGCCTAAGGTCCTCTGATGTTAGATTGTTCTACAAAGCTGACCTCCTTCACCCAAGCGACACTCCTTTCAGTAAAGGCTTCATAGGGACCGAAGTTGTGCATGTTTTCGAGAAGGTAAGAGGATTCATAAACTTAAATATTATTATAATTACTTGTTTGCATGATAAATACAAGTCTTTGCGTGATAAATATAATTACAATATCTTGGCCACGAATTACCCTTGACTATAATTACAACTACTTGTTTGTAGGATGCTAGAACACCAATAATAATACAACGTCCGAGTGTAGAACGTGGGCTGAGAACGGTTTCTGTTAGGATACGAAGCTGCCAAACCATCGATGAGTCTCAGACTCTTTGTCTGCGAAATAATACACTAACAGAGGAGGTTATTAGGTTGTGGGCCTTGACAAGGGGTGTCTATGCAGAACAATGTACCATTTTCTTTGACCACAAAAACCTCCGTGACTTCAACACTCTTGAAACGACCATTGTGTACGACGGAGCTTATATGTTCGGAGTAATTAAGAATATTAGTTTAAAGAAAGAAAAGGTTTATCAATGTCATCGCTTGTAATTTATTAAAGCTTAGTTCGTAATGTACTTGAGAAGGTTTATGATCTGTTAGTACGTACCGGAAGAGGTTTCTGAATGGAGCATTTTGTATCCTTTTCTCTCAATGCACTTTATTATCAAAATTCAATAATCATTTAAGACAAACTAACACCCTATTCTAACTATTCTTGTGAGTTTGCTACAAATTGGCAATGATCATCAAACAAGCAACATGCTCATCTACATTAAGGAAAAGCTCAAATCATCATTAAGAAACTTATGAAGTTGAGTATTGCAACCTAATATTTAGATTAGACATTGGTATAAACTATAAAGGCATATATAGATCATCATATATCACACAATACAAACTAGAAACATTCCAAGAAAGGATCACATTACTACAATACAAATTAGGGGAAGAAATTCACCTTGAAGCGGGCATTGCTAACAAGGGTTAGCAAAGGCATAATTCGCAAGTAACGATCAATCTCGTCGTGAGCTCGTTTAAGCTAGTTAACAATGCTCCACCCCATTGCAACAAGATACAAGTACCTTTTATCTTGGCAACTATGAACCAACAAATAAGACCTTTTCAATGCATCCTCTAATTGTTCAAGGAGTTAAAATATATTTCATACAAGTTAGTATTTCATACAATTTACCTCTTTGTTCAATCTATATGAAGGAGTATTACCTAATTCATCTATTAGGTGGAAAAAAAGTTATATACATTACATGAAATTAAATGATTTCTCATAAATACCAACATAATTCCAATGTGTATCTAAATAATACTCCATCATGTTTTCTTATATACTTTTAGTATAATTAATTATTGATTGCGGACGTCAGCGCCACGTCAGTGCCACGTCACACCAATGCTGACGTGGCATGCTGACGTGCCGGTGACGTGACATGCTTACGTGGAAATGTCCTAAAAAATCGTAAAAATGTCCTAAATTGCATGCACAAATGTCCTAAATCCGAAAGATGTCCTAAATCCGAAAAATGTCCTAAATTATATATGCAAATGTCCTAGATCGTAAAAATGTCCTAAATTATATGCACAAATGCCCTAAATCCGTAAAATGTCCTAAATCACAAAAAATGTCCTAAATTGTATATGTAAAATGTCCTAGTTTTTAGTTTTCACCAAAAGTAAGGTTTTTAGTGGATCTAACTCTCTCTCTCTCTCTCTCTCTCTCTCTCTCTATATATATATATATATATATATATATATATATATATATATATATATATACATATCTGTGTGTGTGTGTGTGTGTTTGTCCATAACTACCTTAGTTATACCCTTTTTTTCAAAATACTAACTACATTAGAAAACCTTACACATAATTACCTTAAATTTCCATTTTGTTGTTGACCGCTACCTTGTTTCATTTTCCGGTGTTGACTTAGGTTTTCCGGTCATCAAAGTGCACGTGAGATGCACGTGATCTCATTTTTTGCCATTTTTTCGATTTTCCTTCCCTTTTCCCTCCATTCTCCTCTTTTATTTCCTATTCAATCTACTTAAATTTGATTTCTAATTAAATTTGATTCAATGGTATATTGAAATTTGAGGCGTGGAGGGAAGGAAAATCGAATAAATTGACAAAAAAAGACCACGTGCACTTTGATGACCGGAAAACCAAAGTCAACGCCAGAAAATGAAACAAGGTAGTGATCAACAACAAAATGGAAATTTAAGGTAMTTATGTCTAAGTTTTTCTAATGTAGGTAGTATTTTGCAAAAAAGTGTGTAACTAAGGTAGTTATGGATATATCACTTTTCATTAGAGAACAAGTTTACAAAATAAAGGCTTTAATTACTTGATTCGAAAAGGCCTTCTATCACAAACACTTTCTAAATTCTACGTCCATACAAAAGATTCCTTTTTAATACTTTAATTAAAACCAAGTTAAGTCTAGCTAGTACAATACAATTATAATGTACATGAGTGTATTGCAAGTGGTATAATGGGTTCCACACTACTCCATGTAGACACCTAAAAATGTCTCGCCAAATGAGTAATCAATGATGAAGTATACCACATGTCGCAATTAATTCGAACTCGAAAATACGCAATTGAACTCGTATGAAGCTCGAATATGTGAAGTAACACTCGAAATTATGAGTCAAAGGTCAAATACGAGGCAAAATATATTCTTTCGGTTTTCTTCGTATAATCTCAAAGTTTTCCAAACAAGTTACACTGGCGATTCTATGCTTTTTGTTTTTCATCATGTTTGTCACATTTTTCTGATCCCGGATTTTTTAAACTTATGTCTTCTTGATTTTTCATGATTTTTCTGAATTTTGCAATGTTAAATACGCAGAATACGAAAAATACTGAATAATTAGAAAATACGCGGAATGTTCTAGAATCTCCTAGAAATATATCTTTCTTGTGAAGGAGGCGTCTAGATAATCCGTAATTTAGAAAATCGAGACATATGGCAAGAATTATTCCGAATTAAAATATTTCAGATTTTGGAAAAAAAGAATATAGGGAGAGCTTAGCGTTATACGCAGAAGCCTACGTATATACGCAGCCCCTCTGCGTATATACGCAGGCTACCTGTATATACGCAGACTGCGTATATACCAGGCCACTGCGTATATACGCGGCCACCTGCGTATATACGCAGACCTGCGTATATACGCAGCCACCTGGCGTATATAGCAGCTCCATCTGGTAATATACCAGGGTTTTCTCCTCTTTCTCCCTCGTGCAGCCTATACATACATGCCGTGCATTGCTTCATCCACAGACACACAGATTTTCGAGACACGTCCCACTCTTTCTCTCTCATCCATTCACAACATTCTTTCACAAATCAACATAACATAGAGTCTTTTGCGTTTCTTTTAGATTCGTTTTTGACATACAAACAAGGTTAGTTTCTGAGATTACTCACGCTATACTCTCTTTCATTTCTCTTTAACTTGATTAACCGTATTATTATGAGTTTTAATGTAATTTACCAATGTAGTAGACACGACTTTGAACTCGTCTCATGTAATAATGTAGGATTATTATTTAGCTTTTAATTCGTTTCGTAACTTTATGTATTACCTCATCTCATATTTGTCCATTACTAAAAGTTTTTCTTTGTCTTAATTGCAATTCATCAAAGTACATCGCTTTTATTTTTAAACAATTTGTTATTTGCAGAAGAGAAAGGTAGAGAAAGATTACGCATCCATTATTATGATTACCAACCATTGTTTTCATTTTTTCTTGCAACAATCTATCAACTTGTATATCTTCTTAAACAAGAAGATAATTTGCGTATACATTAAGTCAGATAATTCATGGCGACCCGGTTTTCTTAGCACTTGTTATATTGATAAATAAAGCGATCGCTTGTATTGTAAATCTTCGTTTGTAATAGTAACTCACTAGTAATCTTAGGCTATGCGCTAATAAGCGGTTTTTAAAACGAAAATGTAAGTTTGTGTGCATCCAATAAATCGTGCTTAACGGAATTACATGAGACCGAGTAGAGGCGCTACAAATGCAGGCGGATTGGGTTCTGATTCAATCCGTACCAGTCCGAACCCACGACGGTTACTTGATTGGACGTGGGGCCATTGTTTTGGCACAACGTTTCGGGCGTCGTGAATAACTTTTTATGGCACGGTAGGCGACCCTTGACTCGACCAAACGTACCCCAACCCATCACGTGCGAGTTCGTGCTTCAAGCCCACGCAAAGCACCTCGATGTAGTACCAAGCCGCGCGCCCGCTATACGCGAGGGCGCGGCCCACGTCCTACACTCCACATGGTAAATCATCACAATTAATAATATTTCCCCAATTTTTGTTTATTGGCAATTTTGAGCATGACACATACTCCTAGGCATAATTTGGTTGTGAATGTGAGAGTGAAAGAGAGACAAAGTGATGCATGTTATTAAGAGAGAGATATAGAAAGAAATGACATGTAAAAAGGAAAGGATAAATAGTTGTCATTAATTTGATATTTCCAAAAGTTGCTAGTAAAAAGAAACGGATGAAATATAAGGTTTCATAAAATGAAATAAAGTGGGAGTGATAAGAATTTCATGGAACGTCCATATTAAAGAAGAGGTAGAAACTCCGTGGAACAGAGGGAGTAGTAGGATTGCAGGAGTGTAAAAAAATAATAAATAGATAAAATCATATCATGGCATTAATTGCAATGTTGACAAATTGCATTGTTCTATTTCCTAGGTTTAAATTAATTAAATAGTCAAAATTACATAAAACTTATATAATGTAAATGAAAAAATACTAAAAATCTATAATGATGACATATGCAATTTCGGATGGAAAATATTTCATTTAAGTTTGACACTTCTCCAATAATGATGTCATCAATGGTTTCTTTTAGTGATTAGTTATAGATCATGCATAACTTGTTGGACACTTATGAAGATCATGTTAGGAAATAAGTCTTAGCCGCTAAATTTTATGTTTCTCTTAAAAATGGAATGGTTAGAAATGTGTCAATACACATTGAAGTGTATGGAGGCACTGTTTCTTTGGATACCTTCTATGGTACTCTAGTTCAATTCAGTTCAGTTTTGTTTAGTTTAACAAAATTATTTAGTATAACTTAATTATTTTGTTGATTATTTCTTTAATGTTAATGTTGATGATGATGATGATAATAATAATAATAATAATAATAATAATAAATAGTAATATTGATAATAAATAATAATAATAATAATAATAATAATATATAAATATAATATAATAATAATAATAATCAATAATAATCTATAATAAAATATATAATAATAAATAATAATAATAAAATAATAATAATAATAAATAATAATAATATCCTCAAATATATTATTATTATCCTCAACTACTATTATATTATTAATATTATTATTTATTATTATTATTATTTATTTATTATTATTATTATTATTATTATTATCATTATTATTATTATTTTGATTATTATTATTATTATTATTATTATTATTATTATTATTATTATTATTATTATAAACACCAAAACGTGGTAAGCGTTATAAGCAACAAAAAAGGACAAGTGATCTACAGAAGTTGGAGGGGAGCCGAGATACAATCTGGCCCCCACTCCTCTAGCTATAGCGAAGCCTATCCGACTTAAGATGTGAGAAGCTGCACGTGCCCTAATGTCCTGGGTCTTGGAGAACGTTTGGATCCGCTTCAGAAATGCAACAGCTCCCTTGTCTAATTCCCCCAAACAAGAGAAGGAAAAAGGAAGGAAAACCATATCCAATTGTCCTACAACGCGCCAAATACTTCTCCCGCTTTCGCTGAGCTGCTACCGCCACCATCCGACCAGGAACGAAGTCAGACAACCCAGATTGCGTCAAAAGAGAAGAAACCGTCAGGTCAACACACACATCCAAGCTGTCGTCCCAAGAATAAAGCAAAACATCTGCAMGTCGAAGAGCCCCGTCGATCCTATCAGTCAACCCAACATTTACCTCCTTGCGAAGAGTAATCCCAGATCGATAACAGACGTCAAGAAGACCAAGATGATAATAATAATAATAATCAAAATAATAATAATAATAATAATAATATTAATATTAATATTAATAATAATCAAAATATTATTATTATTATTATCCTCAAAATATTATTATTATTATTATCCTCAAAATATTATTAATAATATACTTATTATTATAAAACGTGGCAAGCGTTACAACCAACAAAAAGATCAAGAGATTTACAAGAACACAACAAGAAAACCAACGATTACCGACCGTCTAAAACAACCCAAAAATGGTCGGTAATAACGCGGAAACGGTCGGAAATAGCTTTACCGACCATTTAGGGTCGGTAATTGACGATCGGCAATCGAGTGGTCGGTAATTAAGTGTTTAGCGATCGTTAAACGGTCGAAAAACTATTACCAACCGAACGTAGCGACCGTTTACAATAACTAGAGATGGCACTGGATATTGGATCTGCCCAGGATCCGTGAATCCATATTCGTTTTTGCGGATATGGATCTTAAAATTTTGGACCCGTCGGATACGGATCCTGGGTAGGAAAAACGGATCTGGATCTGGATTGCCAAAGTATGAATTGAATCAAACCCAAACATACTAATCATATTGCTATAGATCCCCAATTGCCCTAGAAAGGAAACTACTCAATCATAATGCAATTAAATATAATAAAAGCAATTGAGAAAAACATAATTAGTCTAATAACAAAGAATAAAGGAGTTTAGAGATTAAGAATAATACCAGAATCGCAATAATTGAAGAACTAATGATGAATTATTGAATAATTGAATTAAAACTAAAACTAGGGTTTTTTAGAGAGAAAAAAGTAATTCTAAAACTAAACTAAAATCTAATAATCTAAAGTAGTTTACAAATTAGGAAATCTCTCCTTAAATACTCTTGAATTCCCCATATAGATGGCTTGCTAAAAATATAATTATATCCTTGTGAATAAAAGCCCAAAAGAAGATAATTAAAATCGGTAAAATCGAGCCAGAACCGATCGGATTAGCCAAACCGATCGGTTCAGGGTAAATCGCGGCAGATTCGCTGGGCTATCTTCCGAATGCTATATCTCGAGATCTGATTGTCCAAATTAGGCATATGACCTATCAAATCGAAGCTCTCGAAGTCTAGCTTCCAATGCAATCAGAATCACACCAAAACGACATACGAAACGTGATGTATGACCAAAAGAGTGAGCATATGTCAAAATCGATGCTTCGCAACGATCATTTTTCGTGTAGCTCCACTCRTAGCTCCTCACTACTCCTTCTAAGGCTCCGTAGTGCTCGCAAATGAGTCCAAAATCACTCCAAATCAATGAAAGCAACCTAAAACTCATGCAAACACTAAACAAACACATTAGTAGCAAAGAGGGCCTTAACGAGGCCAAAAACCATGCAAAATAGCAAGAGAATAGGGAGAAAAACCATATATCAATACAATACATCAGATCTTAAAATTTTGGACCCGTCGGATACGGATCCTGGGTAGGAAAAACCGATCTGGATCTGGATATGGCAATTGGATTCAGATCCAGATCCGTTTACCCGTTTTTTATTTTTAAATGATGATTTATTTATTTTTACTAATAATTTAGTGGCTAAATAGAAGAGTTTAATCAAGGAACCTAATTACCCATCTTCCTCTACTACATAATAAAAATAAGGAAAATTTGTCAACAACTACCTACTTTTTGTCAAACTTTGAAAACAACTACCCACTTTTTTTTTTTTTAAAACAACTACCTACTTTTTATCAAATGTTTGTATACCACGACCTCTAGCTGTTTTTCGAGCAACAAAACCACCAAAACTCCTATGGGCCCCACTGCTTAGTTGTTTTTTGGCAAAATTCTCACCTGAAAATTGGAAATTACCTAAATGCCCTCCTTTTTTTTATTTCTTTTTCTTTTTCTTTTTCCTTTTTCTTTCTTTCTTCCTTCATTCTTCTTTCCCCTTTTCTTTAATTTTCTTCTTCTTTCTTCTTCTGAGTAATTCTTTATCAAAAAAATATCACAATCTCAAAWTCAACCTTTTCTCTCTCCTCCACTTCTCRTACTCCATAATRYATAATTCCTTTTATTGARTYAGACTCCACTTCTGAATTGCCTAAAACCCTAACTCAGCTAAATTATCACTCAATCCTCCCCAATTTCTTAGGGTTTCATCTTCTTATCACTCCAATCAATCAGCAATCGTTGAATGAATTTGATCGATCATCGTCATCGTTCATCAATCAGCTGATTCCCCACTCAATGTCATCTGTCGGTCCACCTCTGACGAGCCAAAATTCGCACTCAACTCGTCTCTCATCGAAGCGCAAACTAGAGGACCTCGAAGGTTTGGTCACTCGAATTTGCAAGATTTCGAGTTTCACGGGTCACTCAATTTCGAAGGGAAAATCCGCAGAGTGGAATTGCAGAGTGAAGGTACATTGAAGCAGAGTCGAATTCYGAATGATGGCGGGCTGGAATTGGTGGGCCGAATGCGGAGCACCTACCTTCCTCAGGCGTGGCGGGMAATTAGTGATTTGGTTTCGATTATTTGTCGAATTTGTAGGAAAGAATTGAGATTGGAAGATCCTTGTTTAGTAGTTAAGATTAGATTGGAACAGTTTATGTCACTCCCGCTCTATGATAGTAAATTGAATGTTGATGCTGATGGCGAGTTGACGGGGAACACCGACCAATGCAACCCGTATCGGAGACGCAACTTTTGTATAATTGACGCTTTCAGGGACTCTTATGTTGTTGATGCTTTGGTCATGCTCTATATGTCCAAGGAGAAGCATTATCAGGACTGCGCAGACAAATGCATTCGGTCCTTTGTGATCTGAATGGGTCTTATAGCCAGAGGTCTTATTTTGGGGCAATGCTGGAGAAGGTTGATAGTCAGAAGAAAGAAGAATGAAGGAAGAAAGAAGAAAGAAGAAAGAAGAAAGAAGAAAGAAGAAAGAATGAGGGGCAGTTTGGGTAATTCACATTAAAGAGGAGAGGTTTATGTCGTAAAACCGGATTAAGTGGGGCCACCGGTGAGATTAGTGGTTTTAATCTCCAGAAAACAGCTTTGGGTCGTGGTACACAAAGTTTTAATAAAAAGTGGGTAGTTGTTTTCAAAGTTTGACAAAAAATGGGTAGTTGTTGACAAATTTTCCTAAAAATAAATTAGGCAAGAAAGTGTTAATTCTTTGTATAATGATGTTGTTATTTTCTTTCACTTTTACTTTAAAGCGTGACATGCTAGGTTATATGTTATATTATCGCTCTTATATTATCAATAATAATACTTCCTCCGTTTCGAAAAGATTGCAACTTTGGAGTCGAAACGGACTCCTAGGCAAGTTTTGCAAATTGTGTTTTTGTGTAGAAATGACCAAGATACCCTTAATTAACATGAGTAAGAAAGAGGGGAAGGGAGAGGTACCACTGCCAACCACCAGTGCCCACCGACCACAACAGCCACTGCAACCACCATCGCTACCCACCGACCACAACAGCCACTGCCCACTGCAACCACCATCGCTACCCACCGAAAACCCTAACCACCACCATCCCTACCCAATCGAAACCCTAACCACCACCATTCCCACCCAACCGAAACCCAAATCAGCCCCACGCACCACCCACACCGATTTGAAACCACTCCACCCAAAACCCCCATCCCCACGAAACCTAGCAAAAGAGAAAGAGAGAGATCGCGAATGAAGATGAAAAAGGTGGTGGGGTTTCGATTTTCGATGAAATCGAAGGTGAATAAGTGGCGGCTAGTGGCCGCGCGTCTTCTCTGCCAAATTCGGCATGGCAATGGAGTCTTTTATCGCTTTCTCTCTCCTCCAGACGTCGCTCAAACCTCTCAAACTCAACCTCTTTCTCTCTCCTCCTCAAACTCTCTCCAGGCCATCTCCTCTTTCTCCGGCGTCGGCGTCGGCGTCGCGCGTTCTTCCTCTGCTGTCACAACCATCGTAGTCGGCGAAGATCTTCCGATGGTGGGCTGCGTGTTGGTGATGTTTGGTGGTGGAAGGAGAGTGGTGGGTGAGGGTTTAATTATAGTTGAGGTTGGAATTAGGGAAAATAATTTTGAATTAAGTTGATTTATATGTTTTAAGTTATTTTCATAAGGGTAAAATAGTCTTTTCAAAATTAAAAACTTACCTTAAATGGAAAGAAAAATGAAAGTTGCAATTAAAATGATATTTCCTTTTATGGCAAAAGTTGCAATTAAAACGAAAAGGAGGAAGTATTAAAATTCAAGTTAATTAGTTCATTATAGGATTTAATTCGATGAACTATCATATATTCTTTTGGTTACATACTTAAAATATTAATTATTTTAGAAAATTAGACAAAATGATGCAAAATAGAGTAGAATCCGTTTTGGATCCGTTTTAGATCCGTATCTGTAGGATCCATCGGATATGGATATGGATCCTTCAAAAATATATCCGACGGATATGGATAGGATATGGATCCTCCTCTCGAAAACGGATCTGGATCTGGATCCTACCCGTTGCCATCACTAACAATAACAGACGTTGATTTGCGTCTGTCTAAAACAGACGGGAATTTCTGTCCGTCTACACTAGACGGAGATTACCGACCGCTCAATGGTCGTTAATGTTCAGATTTACGACCGTTGGCGGTCGGCAGCAACTAAGCTTTGAAGTCAAATTATATTTTTAAAAAGGGATTTTAATCATTACCGGCCGTTTAAGCGGTCGYTAAAAGTCAAGAATCTGTAATTTGACTGTTACTGACCGTTAAGCGGTCGGTAAAAGTCAAATTTCCAAATTCTTGACTTTTACCGACTGCCTAAACTGTCGGTAAACAGCTAAAAAAATTTAAAAAACGAAAAGTTTTCAGGGATGACTTTCTTACAACTTTTGCCATTGCAAACAACCCATCATACGAAGTAAATACAATCTTTGCTTAATTGATACATCAAAATTAAACAATACATCGATAAATGCGAAATAAAATATTTTGATACAAGAAAAAATTAACATATTGTGGAAAAACACATCGATTAAATATACGATGGCACAACAATAAATGAAAAAATTCTGAAAAATTAAACAATACATCGATAAAAGCGAAATATGCAAACAACCCATCATACGAACTTCCATTGAACCAAAATCTGCAAAATAAACATAAAAATTTAGAAATCCCAAAAAATAGAAAAAAGAAAACATACTATGGCAAAACAATAAATGAAAAAATTCTGGAAAATAAAAAAAAATCTGGAAATCAAATCAACAAATCAGAAAAAGAAAACCAAATCTGGAATTTTTTTAAAAATGAAAAATCTAAAACGAAATCTGGACTTGGTTAGAAAAACAAAACGAAATTTGGAAATCTGGAAATAAGTTAGAAAAAGAAAACCAACTCTGTAATAATTAGGAAAACGAAAATAAAAAAAATCCAGCAAAGTATATTTTTAAACACGAAATTTGAAAATTTAAAAAAGAAAAATGAAAAAAAACCTAATTATTTACGAAAACCAAAACCAAAAATAAAGAATGGAAAATTCTTCAAAAACATCAGATCTAGTGAATATGAAAATAACATCAAAAATCGCAAGAAAATTTGAAAATCAAGAATATAATACCAAACAAATTCAAAAAATCTAAAAATCGAAAAGGGAAATAAAAAAATCTGAAAAAAAAAACAAAAAGGAAAATAAAAACCTAGATCTATAAAACTAAATTGAAAAATAAAAAAAAATGAAAAAAGAAAATCTGACAAAATAAAATCAAACAAATTGAAAAACTAGATCAAAACCAAAAATAAAAACAAAAGAATGAGGAGGCGGCTTACCTGGCGAGGAGGCTTGCGAGGCGGCTGCAATGTGGTGATGAAAGAGGGAGTTGCGACTTGCGAGGAGGGAGGTTGAGAGGGGGGTTGCGATGGTGGGGTTGCAAGGGGGGTTGCGATGGTGGGGTTGCAAGGGGGGTTGCGATGGGGGGTTACGAGGGGGGTTGAGAAGGGGGGTTGCGATGGGGGGGTTGTCGTGGTGGGGCGGTTGCGTCGGGTAGGGGTGGGGTGTTTGTGGTGGAGGGCGTGAAAGAGGAAATTGAGGAGAGAGAGAGTAAAGGATTGAAATGAGGAAGAGTTATGGAAATGAGGATAAAACAAGGGGGTAAAGGGGGTTATTGAATGCCACGAGGCCCACGACCATATGGTCGACTTTGATGGTTTTTTCAAAAAAGATTTACCGACCGTCTATGGTAGGTAATGCCATGTAGATGGTCGGTAATTTAATCCCCGAGTCAAATAAAATATTTGACCATATTATCGACCGTTCAACGGTCGGTAAAAATYAAAAACAGACGGTAATTTCCGTCCATTATACGAAACGGTCGGTAAATTACGTCTTATAAAAACGGTCGATAATATGACATATTTCGACCGTTTTCGTGACGATTGGTGAAATCCGTCGTTAATAACGCGGATTGTTGTTGTGGAAGTTGGAGGGGAGTCGAGATACAATTTGGGCCCCCACTCCTCTAGCTATAGCGAATCCCATCCTAGTGAATATGTGAGCAGTTGCACGTGCCCCAATGTCCTGAGCTGTGGAAAACGTCTGGATCCGCTTTAGAAGCGCAACAGCTCCCTTATCCAATTCCACCAAGGAAGATAAGGAAAAAGGAAGAAAACTGTAGCCAATAGCCCTACACTGCTCCTAATACTTCTCCTTCTTCCGTTGTGCTGCCGCCGCCGCCACCCGACTAGGAATGAAATCAGACAACCCATATTGCGTTAGACGAGATGACCCCGTCAGGTCAACACACACATTCAAGCCGTCGTCCCAAGAATAAACTAAGACATCCTCTGGTCGAAGAGCCTCATCGCCTGCGCTAGTCAACCCAACATTTACCTCCTTGCCAGCGGAAATCCCAAAGCGGTGACAAATGTCAAGAAGTGTATTGCGGACAACATTATATCGACATTTGATACCAATGATCTTAGCACAGGACGCAACATGATCCTCATAAATATCACCAACGAAAACCCGAGAGCAAGCAGAACACGGCGTCGAAACAGAGAACAACGGAACACCCAATTGATAGCAAAGAATCGGACGATAAGTCTTACCGTTCATGGTTTGGCCTAAACCCAAGATCGGGACCGCCAGCAACCAATCTGAAGAGTGATCTCCCTATTGTGAGTTCCATAGGGCAACTTGACGTGAAGATAAGGAGAAGGTGGATTCCAGATCAGAAGTAACCTTCGTGAAATATATGTTTGCCAATTTCTTCATGAGTGTGGGGGCAGCGATCTCACTAGGGCTACTCATAATGTTGGTCTCCATGGTCCTATTGAAAAGACCTAAGGCATTGTCAAAGGCCGGTCCCGGGCCATCAATAACAAAAAGTCGAAGAAGAGAAGCTTGTAAACCAGAAGACACTGCAAATGGGATGCAAGGAAAGCATAATGTCGAACATCACCAGCTGAATAGACACCCAATCCTCTATAAGCAAATGGTAAGGTGGCAAGTCGCCATTGTCAGTCCCCAAAACTAGGCCCCGAAGCAGCCACAATACACTCCAAAGAACTTGAAGAGCTGCAACAAAAGATAACTGAGCCGTTTCAAAAGGAGGAGGTGGACAAGTGCGCAAAGCAAAGTAGAGTTTGGAAACTCCAGTACACGCACGAAGAAGTAATAACTCACACTAGGGATCATTAAGCCTAGCAACAGCATCCATCAACACAATAGTCTTCGAAACCCGCTCCGAGACCAACTCCTGACAGAAAGCAGATATCGTACTAATGGGACCCCCTAGTAACTTAACACCTTGCATAGGCCGAGCAATATCCGGAGGAAAGGCACCCTCAAGAAAACAGCATGGGTCCTCCGATGACCAGAAGACCTTGGTATTCTGAACATTCACGTGGAAACCTAAACGAGAACCCTCCTCTAAAATCATCTCTTGAACCTTACCAACCACCAAAGTATCACCAATGATAGTGCCATCGTCCATGTACCAAGCCTGAAGAGCTGATAGATCAAGAGAATCTCTGATTCGACACACCAACGTATGTAGAACCAAAGGCAAAGGCAAAGGGCCAAGAGGATCCCCTGCTGCACACCTTGACAAGACCATAAGGTATGCTCCCCATAATACAACCTCATTGGAGAAGAGTAGCAGAATTCAATCCAACGCGAAAGAGCAGGACAATGTTTTCGAACGAACCTCCCTAACAAAGCCGATCGATTAAATTGAACGCATTATGAAAATCTACCAACAACATGGAGAGGCCAACATCGGCCCCACGGGCCTCAACCAGACGATTGTCAGCATGGAAAATATTATTATTATTTTTATTATTTTATTATTTTATTATTATATTATTATTATTATTATTATTATTATTATTATTATTATTATTATTATTATTATTATTATTATTATTATTATTATTATTATTATTATTATTATTA